>JAQFZC010003008.1:0-20426 GCA_034695205.1 Dicyrtoma fusca
GTCTTTCAAAGTATTCAGGCAAAGTGGATTGCCTTTGCGCCTGAATTTTTGATTTTAAAACAAAGTTTTCCAACTCTTCTCTCTCCTCAATTATGGCTACCTTTTCACTCAACGGAATGTCCTGTCTTTGCTTCATTGTAGGTGCCACTATCACTTTTTTCCAAGTCACTCAATATTTCAAAAAAGTAAATCTAAAAATTGCATTTATTAAATTATAAAATAATGTTGACTGGGAAATGCAAGCACGGAGCACGGTGCAAAATTGCTTGAATTCTGTTTTGAATCTGCCTGGTGTTCATTTATGCTGAATGTTTTTATACTGGAAACGGATAGATGGAGCAACGCTGCTTTTAGTAGTAGTCGTGACCACTATAGAAATGCACTCTCTAATGCGATACATGCTGATGGGACGGAACTATCTGACCACTACAGAAAGTTGACCACTATAAGCTTACACCACTATAGCCATACGCTGATACATGTGTAGGTATAGGGCGTTTGGCGGGGAAAAAGAAACTGACCACTATAGCTGTGAAACCACTATAACCTAGGCCACTACAGCCAGGCTTCACTGTATTCTTTCCATCTCCTATGGTATCAGTATGGTTTGCTATTGCTATACATCCAGACGTATGTATATAAGCAGTCTACTACTGGCTTGGTGGTTGTTGGAATTGGAATATTTGTTGCCTATACGCAGTAGGTAATTTGAATTTGAAACAGTTGAACTGAACCTACAATAAAGGCTGATAATATAGACTGACTGGGAATAGATTTCAATTTTCTCCGACTTAACTATAATCAATCCTTCACCCCTCTCCTTCGGTGCGGAACTAAATTCTATGCTGTCTGGCCCTGGTTGTGGTATGTTTGTGTGTAGTGGTACTGGTACAGTGTTCCGTATGCTATGGCCAGTCTATGAATGTATTTCTATGAGCTGTCAGATTATAAACTAAATAGGCATGTAACTCTCTGACTTTACATGTCCTGTTCCCCATTTTCTGGAAAGCAAAAGGAAATTCAGGAGTTCAAACACTATACACAGAGAGCGTTTAACATACAGTGTGTACCCACGCCATGTACTGCATCAGGCAAAGATGTATTTTAAGATTACATTTTTGACTTTTGTTATTTTCTGGGATATAAATTAATAAAGATTGACTGAGTATAAATATATGAGCATTTTCCTCTTTGAACTTTTTTCATTCCTTACGCGCATGCAGACAGTTGGGTAGAAATTGGACTGAAAGGGGGAAAAAGAATGGTGTGACTTGTTTTTATAAAAGAAAGTAAATTACGTAAAAATTAAACTATAAAAGCAAGTTGAGTGAAATGAATGAAATAAAATGGATTACTTCCTCCCGTCGTGTCGTGAGTGACTCAAAGTCTACTACAACAACTTATGTAGTCAACGAAAGAACTCAATACA
Source organism: Dicyrtoma fusca (assembly GCA_034695205.1). Classification (NCBI taxonomy): domain Eukaryota; kingdom Metazoa; phylum Arthropoda; class Collembola; order Symphypleona; family Dicyrtomidae; genus Dicyrtoma; species Dicyrtoma fusca. The sequence continues at coordinate 1,430 of JAQFZC010003008.1, forward strand.
GATATATAGTCTCAGGCTCAAGTTGGACTGGGAAAGATCGATGATGTGAAAAAATAACGACGTGTGGGCAGAGGAAAATTGTCGACGTTTTTTTCACCCCTTTTTGCCACACTATGTAGTCACACACGCGATCATCACTCTAGAAGAAAAATACATACATACAACACGTACTACAAATATATTTCAGTACAACTGGAAAGTGAGTATAGGGCTACATACATCTATCAGGTAAAGAGTTGAAAATTTCCTGACTGGAACGTGAACTTACATTTACATTTATTTAGTTACTTTCTTACAAACCAATTACAATGCAGTAGGTTATGTAACTCTAGACATTTTGTGAACGTGCAAGTAAAATGAATTCGGTCATTTGATAATAAATGGGACTGAGGCCCAGGCCCAAGCCGTAGTAAATCCAAATCCAAACCTAATTATGCACACACAAAATTAATATCTTGTTTTGTTTTCGGTGGTACATTTGTACCTACACACAAGTGGGAGTTTCAGTCTGGCGCAGGGAGCAGTATAAGGAAATAACATAGAAAATAGGTAGAAGAATGTCATAATTACAATGGAATTTCAATGTAATAAGAACCCTCGTCTGTGCGAGTACTTCGAAACCGTGTTGTATAACTCTCAGCGATCCATAACTTCGGGACTTTGGCTAACCGTTAAGAATCTGAGACCTCGTCAATTATTCTTTCACTGCTAGAATGCTTTCTTAAACCTCTAATTCGGAAAAGAAAGAAATATAAATAAATAAGTAAAGAAAGAAAGAAACTTACCATTATACCTATATTTATTCCACGATTTGTGATGCAAGATTGATTGACTGTGGGAAGCATTGATTAACTTTAATAAATTGTTTCAATTGCGGTAAACTTATAAACGCTACTGATTAAATAGTAAACTCTAATTTTTTATAGCTGCTTGAAATTTTGAAGCAGCTAATGCTAAAACGTTCTTCCTTTAACTGTCGTCATTAATAATGAATGACGAGGATACGCAAAGAGGGAAAGTTCTATATCCTACACAATACATATATCGTTAATAGAATTTCTAGATATTCACTACACTGCTGTTTTGGTTTTAGCTGCTTTTGGTTTAGTTTCGGTGGCAATATGGCTGGCGCTGGTGCTGTTGATGAGTACATTTCAAAAGTAAAAGAGGCATCATCGGGTGGTAGTAGAAAAGACGAGTAGGTAGATCGAATTGTGAGTTGAGGTGGGAAAAAAGCCGGTGAAACAGATGAAAGAAACACGATTCGTCCAACCGTATATCAAAATAACTACTGGCATATATGTACATAATTGGATCAAACAATTCAGCGCTTCCTATTACTAATTGAATGCAACCCAAAGTAGGTATGTACCTACATAGTAAGTATATTATCACCTCTTTTTTTTGGAAATCTAATACGCTATTCGAGTGTTCAAATTTTCGAAATCATCAAACAATCTAGAAACGCTGGCTGCCACTAATTCAGACAGTACAGAGCTCTACACCACACCACATCACAAATCTGTCCAAAGAATCCCTTGAACATGTTCACTGCTGTAATGATTTTCCGGGACCAGTTCTGCGGTGCAGAGGAGATAAGGACCCTTCCCTTTGTACAGTTGCGTATACTTTATATATATGTGTACAATGACAATGACATTGTAATAGCCCTTGTCCTATTGAAGTTTTAAATTTACCCTTGTGGGTACAATCATAAAAATGAATATAGCCTAATGTATCAAAATATGAAATGACAGCCTTTTTTCTACGGCTCAAATTCAATTTGAGGTTTCAATATTATAATCACATACATAGGTAAGTGTAGAAACCTACCAACGTTGTGTACTTAACACATTAGGTGTATTTATCGCAAGTTTGAAAAGCAAAGAATAAAAAGAGACAGACAAACTGATTTGTAATTATTACCGTTGTTGGACGTGTGTTTGAGCGAGAGGGGACGTCGGGAGGAAAAGAAGCGACACATTTTTATAATGGTGAGAAGAGAACATCATGGGTGACGTCCGGAGTATAGATAAATCCACGTATGGACTTTATACAAAAAGTGCTCTCCATAAAGGCTAAACATTCCACATCCAGTATAGACTATAGACTCTACCTACAGATATAACTATAAAACATTCAGACTCGTTGTCACTACCGCTCGTTTTGTTATGACTGGTTCTAGAATTCTACAACGCCGATGATAATAATAATAATATTACTTTTTCCATGCTCGCTCAGCATTTGTGCTTTATCTTTGTAATAATATGTATGTACCCAGGCTACAAAAAAAGACGTAGAAAAGTAGGAGTTTTGGTGTATTGGTTAGCGGTCACATTTATTACCCATTTGGATTCAGGATGCGGCATCAGAGTCTACGACTGTATGCACACATATGTACATAGGTAATACATATACCAAACTATTGCTTGTCCCATTCCCGGGTTCTATCATTCCTGATCTGCCTTGTTTTTGTTCGAAAAAAAAATTCGAATCGATACAGATACATATATGCGTACCAACACGACAGTATTGAAGGAGGACTATTACCTTTGCCATTGCATTGTAAAGTACTATGACAGACAGAAACTCCTTAATTTTCCCAATAGTTGATAGTTTGCCAGATAGTTCCTTTTTTTCGGGAGCTCGATTTATTTGTCGACAATATGTTCAACTGTTTAGTATGTACGTGAGCCATGTCCCCATACAATATGTATGTACGGGAATGTAAATTCACACCTCACCACCACTGAATGGCGTCGACATCAGTTACGTGGTCCCTGGCATAACTTCTTGGTGATTGTGACAAAAACCTCAGTCGTGGATAGAACGCATAAAACAAGCTTTATTGAACTCGCAAAAGAATATACGATAATGCGATGGGATACACGACCATACGAAGTTCGAAGTGATATGCAGTGTAAGGTTAGGAGCTCTCCCAATATACCTAAGTAACCTATACCCTTTTTTATTAAATTTTCTACATATCCTAATATATCACCTCGTTAGCTGACACGAGCATTGCATTATTGGCGACGAAAGATCAGACTATATAACCTTACGAGGTATTTAGGTTTACGACTCCGAATTTATGTAGATAGTAGATAGACAAGGAACGAAAGGAAAAGGAAGATGGGCAAAGAAGTTATACAGAATTAAGGAGAGTACACCCGGAACACTCTCAGTCCAGGACCAATTCTTTCCGTCGTTTCGAGTAATTAGTTGAAAGTTGTTCATCTCCACCGTGGAGAGAGGAAGGGAGCGATAAAGAGTAATATCATTTTGTGTGTCGTCTTCAAACTGCGTGTGCATTACTATTAGGTTTGTGCAGAGTGCATCTTGGGCTTGGAAGATTAGACATTTTCTTTGATCAAATTTTCATTTGGTCTTTGAAAAGAATTTAAATTAAAAAGAAAAGGGGGGGAGATATTAATGAATGCATGAAGTTAAATTAATGAATTTCATGATGATGTTAGGAGTTGCTACAGTGCCCTTATATACATATACTTTATGCCTTCGTTCCTTCACACATGCGAGTGAACATAAAGTTTTCCCTGGTTAATTGGCATCCATCCTTTTCCATTTCATTTCTCCCCATGGCCGCATGGCCATGGCGAAAACTTCCGAATTTCCGAGTAAAACACATATGGAAGATTTGTAATTACTTATCCTGGCTATTACTACTTGTCAGAGACGATCAGTAGGGTCTTTATCTGTAGGGTTCCAGTGTAATGGTAGTGGCAAGAGGCAAAAGAGTTGAATATGGTGCTAGTGGTGATATTGTAGGAAAAGGAGATGAGAGGATGCTTCCAGGATTTGTAGGGTGCGATTATAAAGTGTCTACGGAAGAATTTTGATACCATTTGTAGTTCTTCGTATCCTTGAGAGTATCAAACTAATGGCTCTATCCAAACTGGAAAGAAAGCTGACTTTGTAGGTGCGTCATGATGTAAGATTTTAATTTAGATTTTACAAAGAACTCGCAAAGATACTAAGGTTAAATCATGAATAAATTCATGAGGTGTGTATTCTTCTAACAACTCATTTGTAGTAAATGAATTATAGATTTATTGCATGTACTAAAACGAATGCTTCCTCAGTTTTGATGTTAATTTAATTGTGGTAAACATTAAATGATTTTTAAGTTCTGTGTTCTGAAGCATTTTCAATAGTACCTTTTTAGGAATGAGTCCGACAGTAAAGAGAGTAATATTGGATTTACGAATGGCAGCCCAAGAGGGAAAATAGTGACGACAGCTCCATCTACAGAGTTAAAACAGTACAAAACTAGTAAGATGGAATCAATTGTTTTGTATCGGCTGCTGGTCGAAATAGATAACAGCAACTAACTGTAGATTTACAAGCGCTTCAAGAATACACTTTAGACTTTAGACGTCTTATATAATTTAAAATTAACTGTGAGTATACAAAACCAATACAATTAACACATTCTAGCCCAATCGTATTATGGCGCTGGAGAAGCATTAGTTTTAAGTCTTTTAAGCATATTGTGATTGAGACTGAGTTAAATACATCGTTTACTTTTTTTTTATTTAAATGATCTAAATCTTGATTATTAGGCTGTTGTGTTGTTAGAATGTCAATGTCACTGCTGATGTTGATAGTGTTTCAGTTGCAAGTAAGTATGCACTATTAGCTACTAGTAGGTAGCTCCAGAAAATGCCAGCCACGCTCCAAGAAAAAGCACGCCTTGTTAGGCAGCAGCTTTACACTAATTGTGACGCGTAGTATTGCGAATAATTCACGTTTTAAAATAAGCGTGAATAAGTGAATTTTCAGCACTTGCTGTAGTGCAAACCATTTTCTCACGTATTTCTAAAGGCAACCGAGAAAACGTGTTTAAAGAACGAAAATTATATAAATACCGGCAATTTCAACCATATTTTTTCGAAAGAATGTTTTGACATTTTTAACTTTTGTACAAATATTTTTTATTAATAATTGTTAAGCATGTCTTGTAAATCTTTTTAAAAAAACGAACACAAGCATTTTTACATAATTTGATCATTACGTACTAATATTGACATTCTTTCCCTTAGTTTGGTCTCCAGACCGTAGTTTTTGCAAAGAGTATGCCTTACTTACTTAGTACTCTTTCGTTGTTTTTTAATACATAATATTACTTATCAGAAGCAAATATTTGGTAAGTATTGGACATTAGGGATTAGGGAGCAAAGCAGCCATTGCAAAGCGTAACAATTGATAGCTATATTTCATTTCTCTCTTTCGATATCTTATCTATACGCATCTATAGTACTTCATAATACCCTATTACTTGAATAAATACTACTGAGAGGAACGGAATAAAAAGCTAGTCATAGCTATAGTCATACGGGAGGTCAATATTGGGAGACCGTTGATTAAATTCTGTGAAAGTGAAATACATGACCTACCCAAATATAAATAATCTTAAGGTCAAATTTAAAGAAGTTTAAAAATTAAGATTATTTACAGGGAAAACGTGTTATACCGGTTCTTCATGGGGGCCTGAACTCAGACCGAAATAGTGAGTTGACCGACATACAGCCACACAATCACATAGTACAACAATAACATAGCACTGGCATATCGAATTTTCACTGTACGTATATAATATACCTCTTCAATTAAATCGCGTCAACTAATCATCCTCATTAGTTATGCAGATTAAAGATTTAAGATTGACATACAAGCCAGCAGCGAAAATTCACTAAACAATAACTGGATTAATTCAATTGTGAAGTCGCACAGGAAGATAAACTTGGAACGAAAATAGCCCAAATGACTTAATACGGTTCAAAACTTTGTTTGAAGTAGATTAACCTTGTTTTAAAATATTATAAATATTTCAAAACAACAAATCAATAATTAAACCTTTGTAGCTCATTACAGATATGATATGATTCATGTTTCGCTGATTTTACTCTCAAAGTAATGCTTCAGTGTTTGATAAATGCCTTGGGTTTTAAAATACACATTAAGTTAAATGTGGTCGTTCGAAAAGCAATCTTAAAGTAGGTAGGTATGTTAATATGATGGGTAGGCATTTAAGAAAGCTATTATTTGTTTGTGCTTGCGTAAGCGGGTACATGCAGTAATTACGGTGCTTATGTCGTAACACTGCTTGCTAATATTGTGTAGTATGTGCAATATTAAAGTGCAGCGACATGTCATTTAAGTAATAAAATATTATAAATAATTAATTAAAATTATTATTGTATTTAAATCATTTGTTTGTTAGCCAGTGGGAAGTGTTCGAGGAAAATCTGTCCGCTATCCCAAGGGAGCCTCTATAGCTCAGTGGTTAGAGCACTGGTCTTGTAAACCAGGGGCCGGGAGTTCGATCCTCCCTAGGGGCTTATCTACATTTTTGTTTCAATAAAATTATTATTTATTTTTATCTATCTTAGTTACAGTATCATATCCTTAAAAGGTGTTAAAGTTGTCCGGATAATAGTGGCTTTGTGAAGGTGACGAATAGATATTTCCCCTATGCGTACAGTTAGTGAGCAAAGATTACTGTTTGTTAAATCATTATTTTATGAGCAACTAAATTAAGAATTGACTGAACCAGACAGGGCTACAGAGGGTATTACTTTTTACATGATTTTTATTTGCTTCATTGTTTCTTTTTCATCTGTAACTGGAATAGGCTTCAGGAGTTGTCACTGTGGGTTTTCTTTTAATGTCTGGCAGAAACTTGAGATCGAATCTGCAGCTGTAACAAGAGCAACAACACACTTGGCTTTCACCAAGTGAAAGTTTTTCCATACTTCTATTCTAACACCTCACGCATACACTAATACGCTGACTATTCCAAAATAAAATACTGTAACCCAGAGCGTGACCAAAACTAATTAATGTGTACCCAATAGCACAGGTAGGTATTTCATGTTTTTTATTAACTAAGAACTAGTTTAGTTACATTTCTTTGTTCTTTCAGGCAGCACAGTACTTACAATTAGAACTTGAAAATCTGCATTTACTGTGTTCGAAAGTTAGCTACCAGCTTTTGCCTACCAAAAAATGGCGTACTGTGAGGATGCGATGGAAGAATTTTTGTTAAATAATATCATCATTGAGCATTGTAGAAGAATATAAAATATAATGGTCGGAGCAGAATACATAATTGGTCTAAGTTGATATGCACACAGCCAAGTTTTAAGGTCTGATTAAAAATATCTGAATGAGAGCTCTCATTAGTACTTACACGTATTTTCATAGTCTACGTAGTTCAGAATAAATCGTAGAAGCTAAAGTTCAAAATAATAATGATTTTGTTTCATTGTTTGTTGTTTCATCAATTGCTTAAATATAATAATGGACTTTGAAGTATCAGTGACGTTGATGAAATACCTTTATGCAAAAACTTTAAACCCATGATCGCGATCAATATTTATTGTCAGTTAATTAAATAATTAATTCCGTAATAAAATTGTACTGGTACCTAAACAAAATACGTCCTTTATGGCGATGGTCACTAAGTAATGACTAGCGTAGTACATAAATAAACAAAAGTAACGTTTCAGTAATAGCTTCATGATGAATGCAACGAAATCGCGTTAGCTTCTTTTTGTAGAGCTTTGAGTAATTTCATCAAGTTGCGTTTTGATAATTTCTATCTGTAAGAAATAAGTAAACAAAAATCACTTTGTTGTCGTTGTAATATTTACCCAAGTATTTTATATTCCTACTAAATCATTTTCAGTAATACATGTTACCTTTTTTTTTAATTCTTCTTTGGTCACTTTATCAGCAAACTTCAAAAAAGCGGGATTATTGAGCTTTTCTACCAGTTTTTCATACTTTGCCTTCAGTTTTACAATCTTCACTGGATCAACACGTGGGATAATGGAGTGTTCAGCCGAATCGGTCTAAACATAAACAATTATTGCACACAATAATAAATTATGGTGATCCAGAATGATCTGATTCCAGAAAATTAAGTTATTAATGCTAGTTAAAGTAGTAAAGATTAAACTGAAACCTTCATCGTTGAGAGCCGGCAAGTTGCCCCATGATCTAATTCCAGCGTATGTGTAACTAAATTTGGTCGGCTAGTCCTCATGGGAAATTCAAGCAATAAATGGGTGTTTGTAAGAGTTTGGATTGCAGGTGCGACCTGGTCAATGCTAGGGTCCTTTGGATTAAGTTCTGCAAACACTTGAAGCTTTTCTTTATTGCTTGCTCCAACTTTGGTTCTCAGAGATCTAATTTCAGTGGTTATTTTTAATGCTTTTGACATGGTATGTCTTAAATAATTATTTCTGAATTCTGAAAACTCATTGGATTTGGGAAATTCCGCATCCCGTAAAAGACCCTGATTATTTCCCGTTATGTGGAACCACATTTGCTCTGACACGAATGGCAAAAAAGGATGTATTAATTGTAATCCAGTTCCAAAAACGTAGCGCATTACATGAATGCGCGTCTCGGCATTGACACCATCGCTCAGTTCCTGTTTGATGAGTTCCTAAAAATCAGTCGCAACAAAAATAATAAACCGCTATTACACGAGATGAGATGCAAACGGAAAAACAAATGAATTAAAATACACTTACAATATAAACGTCACAAAACTGCTGGTAAAAAAATTCACGAATGGCATCCATGCAGACGTGGAATCGGCATAGAGGAATGTTTTCTTCCATGATGACGTTGAATTCATAGAGACATGAAAGGATCCACAGGTCAGGCAATGTATTCGTTAGTCTTATATCAGGTTTTGCAATTTCAGTTGGATGATGTATTCCTTTGTCAGCATGAGCAAAATAGAAACGCATGGCTTGCCATATTTTATTCATAAAGCGTTTACAGTTCTCCAAGTATACAACGTCTAATTTTATATCTTGCTCTGAAACGAACCAAAGCCCCAGTCATGTATACATAGGTGATGAATTGATGAAGTTTAATTATAATATGATTGTCAGCAGCTGAAATAATCGAAAAAACTGCGGGTTTGTACTGTTAATGTCTTGCGAAAGCAAGGCGAATCTTAAAGCATCTGCACCGCACATAGGAAAACCTTTAGGATAATCTTTTTTTAAACCAGCTAAGCGAAGTTTGTATTCGTTCTTATCCAAATCTCCGTTTTGGTACGACACTTCGGTTTCTTGCATCATTGCCTGCATTATGAGAAAAATGAGAACTATCACAGACACTAATATGTGAAAGGCACAGTTGCATGTACATATGTAAATTACGCTGACATTTTTTGTCGTGAATTTTTCTGTTTTTACCCAGTAAAATAAGGCAATGGTGACGACTTTTTGTCCCCAGTAAAATAAGGTGGTGGTCATGACTTTTTGTGACCACTGATTCATGTTTACTTTATTTTACTGTTTGCACACACTCGTTTTTTACGGCCCCTTTATCCGCCCAATATTTAAAGTATGTTTTTTACAAACCAACTAAACCGTGAGAAGAGGGGATGGAGAAGAAAGTAAATATCATATTTTATAGAATTTTAATTTTTTGCATAGACAAAGAACTTTTCCATCCCGTTGAAAGGTATCAAGTACCTAGTTAATTTCTGGTGCAACAGTGACACTGACTATTTCTTCTCTGGCAAATAACCATGCTTTACTTTCCGGAATTTACTCGCGATCCGGTAACTATTGGATGTACATTGTTTGAATTGCAGAATGAAGTAAGAAGCACAAAAAATATTCGTAAATCCTGTTTAAAGACCCGTCGTCTAATCGAGACAGTGCGTCAAACGTAATTGTAATATAGGTAGTGTATGTAAATTATAATTAAATGAAGCCAATGGAAACTATGCATGCCATAAACTCTACAGACATGGCTGTTACTCACATCAAATGTCTGGCCTTCAATGATGTGCATTGGATCGATCACGTTTCCACGCGACTTCGACATTTTACGTCCATATGGATCAGTAATTACTCCGTGAAGAACAACATCCCGGAAAGGAAGACGATCGAGTAAAGCTAAATTGAGTAGCACCATTCTCCAAACCCAAAACAGGAGGATATCACTTCCAGTTTCCATTAACGAAAGCTCTTTATACTGCTGTAATAATAAAATTACTTTCTCTGATTTGTTTACACAAAAAATAGAGTAAAATCTATTAAAAAAACTAGGTACACGTTTCGTTTGCGCTGAACCAGAATTGCCCCCTCTAATTATTTTACAAAAAATTGGTCTCCTATGTGTTCTACTATGTTATACTAGCTCTGATCATGAAATATTCTCCTGCGCCTACGGCAAGTGGTGGTTGCGGCAGATACATACTAGTAAGAATAATCTCCTTTGATTTTCGTGTAGCGGTGGGTTACTACACTAGGAAATTAACATTCATTAAAACATAATGTAAAAATTACGTATGTGTTTAAAAACGTACTTTACAGAAAAAGCAATGGGCAGAGGAGATAACCTTGGCTCAGCCAAACGACAAGTGGGTCAATAGTTGAGGATTGATTGAATTTAATAATAAATTATCACCTGGGCATCTATTTCAGGCCATCCAGAAACAGCAAGCGGTAGTAGAGCTGAGCTGAACCATGTATCTAAGACGTCTTTGTCCTGGCAAATATCACCATAGTTCACGTCAATCGAAAGCTTCCTCTCAAGTTTCTTTTTAGCATCTGTTTTATCAAAAGCAGCAACCCAATCACTAGGATGATTAATATGATAATACGCAGGGATTGCATGGCCCCATTGAATTTGACGAGACAAGCACCAGTTGCTAAAAACATACAGACAACTATTAATGAATGGAAATCTATCTTTTACGATATTTTTTCATAAAATAAAAAATTAATATACTTACATTTAAAATAGTTAGCACAAAATACAAATGTATAACGTTACCAAAATTAAAAAATGCAGCACTTACAGAGGATTGGCAAGTTTGTGAAGCAAAATTAACTTTTGATACTCTGGCTGGACTCTTAACTCTTTGCTTTCAATAAAACAAATAATTTTATCAGTCAGTCCCTTTGTTTGGAAGAACCAGTGAGGCAATATTTTGGGCTCTATTACATCTCCTGTTCGGCTGCATAATTCCACAGAGCCCTTATAGTCTTGTATGTCTGATATGGCACCAGATTCACTCAGCTGTTTAACCATGACTTTCCTCACAACGAATCGCTCCCATCCCTTGACATTGCGCATTGTCAGTTTCACATTAAATCGTTTTTTAATTCATATTATGTAGTACCTATATATTAAATCTTACTTAAGCAGGTCTTAAAAAGTAAGAAACGAATAAAGCTATTGCTTCATAATAACCTAACCAGCATATCGCTACCGCCAGTCATTCATTAGTAGAAGGTGATACCAAAACGCATAAATTTACCCCCCCCCCCCGCATTCATTATCCAAAATACGTACAAACTTAATACAAGGGATAGGACGTGATACTCGGGTAAGACTCCCCCCCCCGTACTGCGTATAATTTTACTAGGATCATTATCACTTGAATAAAAACCATAAGAATAAAAAAAAAATTGAAATAGGATATAGCCTGAACTACAATACATAATTGGAACAAAAATAAATTGGAATCAACTTACTGAAAATTTCCCACATTTTTCGTTTAACCGCCCGTCTTCTCTCAAAATATTTCGCATTTCAAGACTGTGGTCTAGACCTATTGCAAAGTCGGTTTTATCGTGAGCAGGAGTTACCTTAAGAGCGCCTGAAAACAAAATTAAGGCATTAGCCACCCCAATGCAATGTTCGTAGAAGGCAGCAATACTATGAATAGCTGTCATAGGCGCAGGAAAACTATTACTGACTCCGTTACTGGCTTCCTGGCATAAATTGCTACACAGAATAGAGCACATGTAATTAAATGTGAGCGACCAAGGCAACCGAAAACGGCGTGTTGACACAAGTTATTTTATATAAAAAGACTACTAGGGGTAATAGCATACGAGAAGGGTGTACAATTAAAATCCATTCGGCTGAAAACAGAAATATTATCGGAATTGAAATCTGAATTGACTGTACCTGATCCAAAATCAACTTTGACTCTATTGTCAGCAATAATTGGCATCGGTCGACCGTCCACGGGATTTATAACCCTAGAACCAATGAAGTTGGTAAATCTTCTGTCCAGAGGGTTAACCGCAACAGCAACATCGCCAAAGATTGTTTCTGGACGGGAAGTAGCGACAACAATTGAGCTGTCTGAAATAAGGCAAATATTAATATCATAAAAAAATGCGCTGCGAATTTTATTCTCAGTATGAACGAATTTTCATAACACACAAATGCTCTGCTAAAATACAAAGTGCGGTAAATCCATTTCAGGCAAAAAGTAATGGGAGACATGCGATACTTTATAAGCAAGATTAGGCATATTCAAGACGCTTCAAAAGCAAATGAGGCATATCTTATTAAAAATACATGGATAGTTGGTCCGCCCTAAATGTGGTCAGTTTGAATTTTGCCGAACTTCAGCACTCGTTATCTTTTTACCATGCATGTGTTCAGCTACAGAATACATAGTTAATACACATCAAATTTAAAATGCTTGCCACACTTTTGTTATTGTCGACACAAATTATTAGCAATTGTTGTCTAATAAACTGAGAAAAGGACATCGTATCAAACAAATAAGACAAAAACGACGTAATTCCAACCAAACCCTAAATGTGGTCACCCCTGGCTCTAACTGTGATCACTTCAAAAAGAAACAGGCTTCGCTACGAAAATACGGTTCTAGATGATCCTAAATCTTTTTTTGAAGTATTCTGCAGATTTTGGCCAAGTTATGCGTAACCTTGTTTGATAATAAACTGTGCAGCAAACGAAAAATTTGTTTTTCAAAGAAATATGTTTAGAAATACTCCCATAACACGTAACCAAAACAGAAACCTAAATAGTATAATCATACCGAAAATAGCTCCGACAATCATAGATGTACCAAAGAACAACAATTGTTACTGCACTGCTAAACTATTAGTGATCTTTTCCTATGGAATTAAATTATGCAATGTAAGTAAACATGGACATTCATGAGACTTTGCCAATAAAATTACTAGTCATGTGACACAATAAACACAAGTAGTAAACTACGTAAAGTAATTCGGTACCTCTAACTTTGTTCAAATGTCTGAAACAGGGGGCGACCACATTAAGGACCTTATCTTATTTTTCAGCTGTTTTGGTTTCAATTTAATTCGTCAGCAACTACAAATCACACGCACTATGTACACACCTATATAACCTGCCTAGTACCTACATGTGAATGCCTTCAGCGAAAAAATAGACTCAATTAAAATGCAAAATATTGAAAACTGATTTTGGCCAGTTTGAATTTCAAAAAAGTTTAAATTTAATTTTGTCTTTGTAGAATTTTCATGCTTTTAAGAAGTAACTTCCAAATTATACAATCAAAAGGGGGATTGGAGAGGCTTTTAAGTGCATCCAAACTTCAATTTTGTAGTTACCGGAACAAAAACGCAAACCAGTGAGCACATTTAGAGACTGATCACATAAATGACGGTTACTACTATGCCTTGGGATTTTGCGTTTGATTTTCTGAACATGCCACTTTATACATTTATTTTTGGATTTACATCATTTTGCATCCTAAAAGACGAAATAGCAAATTATGCTCACCGGAGTTAACAACTTTGTACTTGATGAAGTAAAGGCGACCAAATTCAGCAACCTGTTTGTGATCTGGAACTCGTAGTGTAATTTTACCCTCGAAAGGAGCTGAAACGCATTCAACATCAGCAACGGAAGACTGTAGAGCACACGACCAATTGACCATTCCATCTCCACGTTGAATAAGTCCAGACTCAAATAAAGTAATGAATGCTTCCTCTACTACACTGCCGTGTTTCTAAAAAAAACATTCAAATCAGGTTAAGTGCATTAAAGTAGTAAAGTAATATAAATAATTCCATACGGCCTATAAGAATATTATAAGAATATAAAGGAAGCCAAAAGAGTATCTAAATATAACTCCATTTATGTACATATCTATATTTAACCTTATTCATAGTATAGTACAAAGAGTTCCAATCCAAAAGGGCACCAATCTTTTCCAGCTGACCAGATATATGACTAATATTAGCTTCCGCAAATTCATTTAGTTTCTCAAGAAGAACGTCAGGGTTCTCTTTTATAACAACTCCTTCTGAATCTTTGGCAATTTGGGCTTTATTTGTTTGAAGCCGCCTAGTTACGACCGACTGCGTAGCAATTCCAGCATGATCAAAGCCTGGAATCCATTTAACTGAAGACCCTGTCATTAATTTCCTAAAAAATAAAAACAAATTACATATACACGCGTAATAAATTGTGAAATCTCTTCGTTTAGAGGTAGACAATTGTGTTTTTGCGTCGTTTAGAGGCAGGTTATTGTGATTTCACATTTTTTAAATATAGTAATTGTGATTAAAAGTTTCCTTGTAAGCTACAAACACCGACAACAACTGACAACTGATGACCTCACCACCAGTACGATTTTGAATGAAATACTCACCATCTTACAATAGAATCTTGAATTGCGACCGTTAGTGCATGACCTATGTGAAGCTTCCCTGTCACATTTGGAGGTGGTAAAATCATTCTAAACACATTGTCTTCATTAAAATGCACACTATTTAATTTATTATTGCTAAATTCTTTACTTTTCCATCTGGACCTCACCGCATCTTCAGCTTCAGATGCGATGTATGATTTAGCTACTAAATTATCATTATTTAACTGGCTAGCTCTAGAACCAGAATGAAAACATCTAGCTTTTGAAAATATTGCATAATTTTGACGGAGTGAGACACTTGATAAATACCACATTTTAACTAAATGTACCTTGCACAAATAACAAATAAAATAAATTCTTTCTGTGTAAATAGGCTTTTACACTAATTATATTCCAATTACAACATACAACACAAGCAGTATCATTATGGCAATTAACTAAAATTACACTATTTTTTTGTTTTGTTTTCAGTCTGACGAAAAGATTTAAGTTTTAACTAAACCGATAAACCCGCTCTTCCAGAATTTGAAATTTGAGTTTCATTTGAACTCAATGTCAATAATAAAACAGAATTATGGCTATACAAGACCATCGAAAATAATGTAATTTTCGATCAAGTTACTTAAGTAAGTTAATTTAATGGTTTAAACTTTTTAGAACGGTCATCTTCGATATAATTATGAGTTCATCTTTCTACAAGTTTAGTTTTATACTGTTAAATTAAAATTAAGGACGTGTTGACCCTTAAAATTGTAACTGATAATGGCAAGTTATGTGTGTGATTTCATTCATGTCATGAATAATAATCATAATTTCTCTTCTCTTCCTTTATTATGGCATTTTCTTGGACTGTAGTGGTTCTTTTGATGCACATACCATAATTTACATGTAAAGTCCCCTGGGATCCCTTGGTGTTGGTGTTGGTACAGCGGGTTAAGTATTAGTAACACTCTGAAGACTGTATGTATACAGTGTTCTTTATATTTTAATCCTGTTTTTTAATTTGATGCTTCGTTTGCTTTTTGCTATTTTTTAAAAAGGGAAGTGTGTAACCTAGGGAAGTCACAGCCAGTCATCTGGCTAAGTCTGATGTTTGATTGATAATAGGTAATAATAATAATTTATTATTAAGTACCATAAATAGGTACAAAGTACCTAAATACCAAAGTTTTAAATAGGATTAGGGTAGGTGTGCCTAATTGTGATAAGGACTTAATTGTGATAATCTCACACTAGAGACTGGTTTTCAAACCGATCACGCTATAAATTTCACACCATCTTCTCAACGGCTGATTGTATCAAAAATAAAACAGGCAGATGATTCCATCGAACTTTTCTAATTAAAATTATTAACTTTCACAATTAAGTCCTTATCACCACAATTAGACACACCTACCCTAGTACCAGAAGACCAGCAGAACCCAAGGAACGAACAAGGTCTCGGATGTTTTTGACCAGCAAAAGATTAACCGCGTACCAAAATTTGAATATACGAGGAAACAACTGAAACTGAACTGAAGAACTCTAAAAAAAATCAAAAACAAAAATAATTTACTAAATTATACAAGTAAAGAAAAAGAATAAAAGATGGCCTGGTAAAACATTGAACATTTGTGTATTGTCAAGATTAAGATTAGGGAAACTTGTTCTAAACTAGGTATGATATCTTTTAACGTGGTTGGTGGACTGTAATATATTTATAATCATGGTGGAGTTGGCACATAGGATACTGGGGCTGAAGCAAATCAAGCACAAATTGAAAGCTTATTCGGATGTAAGTTATTTAATTTTAAGTTCAAATTATTTGTAGAAGCTCTGCAATTGTATTATAAAGTGTAGGGTAGGTGTGCGTAATTGTGATAAAGACTTAATTGTGATAATCTCACACTAGAGACTGGTTTTCAAACCGATCACGCTGTAAACACACAATCTTCTCAACGGCTGATTGTATCAAAAATAAAACAGGTAGATGATTCAATCAAATTTTTCTAATTAAAATGATGAATTATCACAATTAAGTCTCTTTCGCAATTACGCACACCTACCCTAGTATAAAGTATGCAGTAAACCGTACTTAAGTTAGTTGTAAATCATGCTAATATTGCAATTAACCTCATTTTTTTTGTAGATCCTGAGAGGGGATACATCACGACTGAGAATTTACAATACCATTACATTAGGAATACTTGACATCCTTCTGGGCTGTATCTTTTCATTTTATTTAATTTCAAAATATCCAAATCTTTTTAGCGTACTTCTCAATGAGGTGGAGACATTTCTAAATGTAATTCTAGATTTGCTCCAATGGCTACGGGGATCGCCGGCTGGATTAAAATTGAATGCTGCATTGAATTCATTGCTTTGTAGATTTTTTTCTTACCACCTACATTTATGGAGAAATTATATAGGTGCGTATGAAAAATACTGATTATCACTGTAAAAACATTGATTTGAGTTCTTAGAAGAGACTGTTAATGGTTTTCAAGGTTTTTTGAAACTCTTTCTTATGATCTTAGGCGTTATAGAACCTATTCTGTCTGCACTCGTGACTGTCGTGACTTACACAGGCTGCTTTGGATTAACAGTGCAGATCGCATTAATCAAAGATGTACTAAGTATTGCAACATTTCATATTTACTGCTTATACATTTATGCCACACGGTAAGCATGTGATTTTCAGTTAAAATGTTATTGCAATTTTTAGTTTCTTCGATTTTTTTTGTTATTCGTATTTTCGTGTGTGTCGTGTTAGATCCTCTTTCCTGTTCATGATAGACAAAAGTTCATGAATTTTCAGTTTATTTAACGTTCAGCGAAAAACAGTGATCTCACTTGGGCGTCTATTTTTTGGGAAGAAGTGGAATCCTCTCCGCCAACGTGTGGACTCAGTTCATTTAACCATTTCTGAAATGTTCCTTGGATCTTTGGGCTTTACAATAGCGATTTTCCTTTTCCCAACTACTATTATTTACTACATTGTGTTTCTTGGGGTAAGTTTTCAAGTTAGAATACTGCAATACAAAAACGAAGATCGTAAGAGCATTTAAAAGGTAGCACGTGTACACTTTGAATGGCGAGTCTAACATTAATCATTTGTACATCTGTTACTTATCTCAGTCAAGAGGTAGGTCAGAGATGAGTTCAAGATCTGTTGGAGATGTGATTTTTATGCAGCTTGATGAACTTATAAGTGTTGAATGATGAGTTCGTAATCCGTGATTACAATATTTTTAAATTTTCCGTGTTCAAGATACTAACTTAACTCACCATTTCGGAGTGTATAATTGAGCTATAATTGTTTAAGATCAATTTATTGTAGCCGTGACTACGACAATATGATGTGAATTGATTTTTGTAGTTGCGAATTCCTGTTCGGCTGATAGAATACGTCCTTCGTACTACGGTTGACGTTATCAACTCGACAGAACTAGTAACGTCTGTTTTAATATGGACCAATTCTCCTAGCGTGGCTGATGACATTTACTTCAAGCCAAGTTATACAATGGTCAATGGAAAATCAACAGTAACATTTGAGATTCGGACCTTTTCCACCAAATCAGGATTTTCATTTCCGAATGTTGGAGCTTCGTTTAAAAATACGTTAAGTGAAATATACCAAGGAGTTGTTTTGTGTGATTAGCTTTGTAAAGTATAAAACATGAATATTTTTGTTATTTGTATGCGTTTGAAAAGTCAGCCGTGCTTCTAAAATTACTTCATAACTAAAATAAAAACATGCGTGCCTATCTATATTGACACTATTGACATAATATAGTTAAGTCCCATTACTAGATGAAGTTGCCATACTTGCACGTTTAGAAAATGTATTCGAGCACAAACATAATGACATACCAACATCACTGCAACATGTATTTGTTTAGATACTTTAGGTCAGATGAAGCCCCAATATATCTTTCTAAGATGCCGTAGTTAACACTCAATTATAGAAAGCTTTAAAATGTTTAGCTCATTTAGAGCTGCAACGACTGATTTCAGTGTCACTGAGAACCGACAGCATCGTATTTCGTCGTTTAGTTAGTTAAGCATATATGTAGGACACTGCGATCGGGGTAATTTTTTGACCACCAGTAAGAGATAGTGATCGCATATCAGTAGCTATCGAGGGGGTTTATTGTTTACAGTAACGCCAATTTCCAAACAGTAGCACGTGTAAGTAAACGGTATTATTATCTTCTTAGCATAATAGTAATAATTCGGTCAATTCTTTTATTTTGCTCTTTAAGCAGGGTAAGCATAAATCATGCGGTGATAGAGATTTTCAGTACTCGATCTCTTTTACGATGGAAATGAATTTTGAGTTCAATTTTTGTAACTATAACCTACCATTAGTGATGTCGATTTTGCGCGTTTAATAGTTTTCAGAAATACCCCATCAGGAGTATACTGATTTTTGAAGACTTTGATCTTTCTGATCTGAAGATCCTTCTGATCTTATGTATGTATCTTTAGGGGTTCCATGTTCAACACGCTTATGGCCGTGCAAAACACTTCAAAGCTCAGTCCACTGTA
>JAQFZC010003009.1:0-20421 GCA_034695205.1 Dicyrtoma fusca
ATCTTCCTCACCCACAGTGACTGGTTGAGTCAGGTTGTATGAACTTCGGTTAAATCGACCCAATGAATAATTTATTTTTTTTTTATTATTACATACATAGAAGTGATCATTGACCATAGTCGTACTTTGTGATTTATTTCTATCTCATACTAAAGATTAAGTCCTATTTTTTCTATTCTTGAACAACGACTAGACTTCAAAAACTCTACGCTGCTGTCTGTACCAGCACACTCTTTACAAAAATTACGATTACATGATTGTACAGCTAAGATCTAAATTTTTTAAAAGTCCTACTTCTTCATCTTTAGACTCACATGGATTTTTAATTTCTTCGTTTTTCCGTTTTAAGAAGGAGGCTTCGTAGCCTTGCTGAATAGCAAGAGGAAGTTCTTTATTCCAATCCTCCGGAGGTTTCTCCCGATTTTCCCATACATCATTTGCATAATGATTTCGAAGTCGTGTTCGAACGCGTCCCTTTTCGCTTTCGATTAGGGTTTGCTGTTAAACAAACACATGCCATGTAATAAAATAAAGTTTTACAAAAACAAACCACAATAATGTGATTAATTTCAGCTTTTTTGTAATGATATGAATTACGAATATTAATTATTACTTATTTTATTATTATTTACCAGTGCTTCCACATCTTTGTCAGTTTCCCATTTCGTGCAATTTCGAAAGTCTTCATTCCAACTGCTGCATTCTTGGGCCTCACCAAACACGAAGTATTGATTAAAGCGAGCCTTAATACTTTTACAATCACTGTACTCTTCTTTGTAGAAGTGACACGGTTTTACCTATTGAAAATAAAGATACCTACTGTTACATAATTCTCAGAATCTAAAATGATACGGTATGAGCAGAAAAATGTGATAATCAATCATGTAATAAAAGTTTCCTTTAAGTTAATTTTCTCAAATTACAAGGTCGTTTTAAGGATCTTTGGAGTTTTAAGCACAGTTTTGGGAGTCATTTAAAATTACTTGAATCAAGTTTTAAGTGGTCCTTACCATCCATTCAAAAGGAAGCAATTCGCCATCATTCTTCTTAGCTTCTTTAGACCCATCTGCAGCAGGCTGGACACTGTCACTACTTACGGTTGACTTAGAGCTTGGAAGTCCAGGTTTATCGTCTGTACTATTTCCACTTCCTCCTTCATTAGTAGCTTCGGCTGATTTTGCTTCCACTTTCAACATGATGTCTCTTCTAAAAATACCAATAAATTTAATTAAATTTAATTCGATTGCTATAAATAAGACTTGAAGTTTAACCATACGTACGTCACACGTAGCAACAGCAACTAGCAACCGTTGACCTGGCAAAAAAACTCAAATCATTCATCTATGTTGGACTGTGATGTGACATAGCCAAAAAAAACAAAAAAACTCAATACAATGACTTTACAAATCGTAGGCTTTACAAATTACCTACAACCTAGGAAAGAAGTTTAAAAGTTATCACATTCTGATGAAATAAAATTAATAAGAAATGGAATGTATTTTGTTCTTCTTCCCGATTCAATAACTCAAAATGCAAATGCAAACCGACACAGAGACAGACAAGACAAGAAGACAACACTAACAGAGACGATAATAAAAAAAGAGCCAAATGAAGTCAAACAAAGTTGGTCTAACAATCCAAAATTTCAGAGAGGGGAAGGAAAGGACGAATTGCCAACTAGGAATTGACCGCGTATTAGAATCTGAAATGTACTTACAACTTAAATATTTTATTAATTATAATCACAATTTCACAATCACATAAACCACAAATTATATTTTTTCAAACTTGCAATTTGCACTATTTGGAGTTTTTGCAGAAAGAAAAGAAAAAACTGAAAAAAGTTCCAAGTTTTCAAGGTTCCAACTTCGTGTTCAAACTTCAAAGTTCGCGCGCTCAGAATTGCCTCGATGGACTTGCTTGAATTGAAACTTTACGAGTCGAGTTGAGTTGTTTCAGTTTAAATAACAATTTTTAAAACAACAACAAGATGTAAATAATGTAAAAACTGTTATTATTACATGTTGTTTTTGTTATGTTTATAATTTATTTTATTACATTTACATACATAAGCATTACTCAGGAGTCTTTTCACCAGTCCCCAACAATAATTTGTAATAATTTGTATTTAAAATTTAATGTCGTAGTAGCGCACAGAAGCTGTGCGTCAAGAACTTTTTGAATCAGAATTTAAAATAAAATAATCTCACGGATTTTTTTAATAATGTGTACGCTGAACATTGAGGAACTTTTAAATCTCATTGGAATGATTTTGATTTTTTTCTGACTTTCTGACGGGGTCAAAATGTCAGGGGATTTTATCAAGTGCAGAAACAACGTATGTGATACCGCCTAGTCCGGAATAAAGTCCCCCGTCACGCATTTCGGCAGTTAAGAGACAAAATGGATTACATCCGTATGTATAACACTAAAAGCAACGAAACAACACTAATAAAAAGTAAGAGTTGGTGGATAGGACCAATTTCACATTTACTGTTATGTATTTGGATGTAACATGTAACCCATTTTGCCTCTAAACCGACGATATAAGTGAGTAGCTATGAGGAGCTAAAGAAAGAAATTCGAGTCGAGAGCAAAATCAATGTAGGTACTTATAGAACAAAAAATAGGAAATATGTAGTCAGTTTGAATGAACTACTCAACTACTAGCCGTATAGCCCTGAGTTTCTTAAACTTTCGGGCTTTTTTTCTTCACTTTTATTTGACACATCTGGTCCACATCCAAAAAGCTAAACTAAAAGGGTCTCTGGAGCCAGAATGCAAAAGGAACATAAGGACTTCCTGTACTTACACAAAAGTAATAAATTATGGGCAGCCTACTGCCACAGCCACGACTGCCAGAATTCCCCATACAAAAATCCATCTTACAGTACATTTTACGGCGTCATTTTTGGGACTTTTGCCTCACTAGTCAGTAAGGGGATGTTCACAAATAACGTTTGCACTTTTCAGACATTTTTTACCCCCTCCCCCAAAAGTTAGAATTTTTTAACATTAGCTTGAAAGGAAGCTCGAGCTACTACCTTCCGTCGATTGCAGACGTCATTTATGGACAGCTCCTAAGGAATCAGAGGGACTTGACTTGGACCTTGGACCTGGGCAACACTGGGCGTTTGTTTTCCTCGAAACTATAACTATAGCCTATACACTATAGCTTGAGCATTTTTATTTTTTTGTATCTACTCTACAAATCAGTTCTTTTAGTAGACCAGGACCAGACCAGGACCAGACAGGCAGAAGTAGGGACGAGTCTGCTGCTCAAAAATACAATAAAACTAAAAACGAGATATTTAAAATCATTCTATGTATATAATTACCTTGAGCTCAAACGTTGAAATTAGTTGAGTCAAAAGTTAAGATTTGGTACTTTCGAGCGAATTAACCTTTTCGAAACGGTACAATACGTAGTTTTGACTGTTTTTTAAAATGGTGATTTCTAGTTTTTTGACCAATTGAAAGTGTTATTTACTAGTATTTACTATTTTGAAAAGGTGTTATTTACTAGTTTTGACTGTTTTGAAAAAGTGTCATTTACTAGTTTTGACTATTTTGAAAAAGTGTCATTTACTAGTTTTGACCGTTTTAAAAAAGTGCTATTTACTAGTTTTGGCTATTTTGAAAAAGTGTCATTTACTAGTTTTGACTGTTTTGAAAAAGCGTCACTTACTAGTTTTGACTGTTTTGAAAAAGTGTCATTTACTAGTTTTGACTGTTTTGAAAAAGTGTCGTTTACTAGTTTTGACCGTTTTAGAAAGCATTCTTTACTAGTTTTAATCGTTGTAAAGGAGTACATTTATGAAATTAACACTTTTGTAATGGTTTCCCAGCTCCGAATAGGTTAATCAGGGGTGGGATGTGTAATCAATAAGCTAAATAGTATTAATTCCAACTAATTATACGATTACGATGTAAATAATTTGTATTGGGTTTTAATTATAGTTAATTAATTCCATAGAAACTCTGACGGGTGTGAATACAAACATCTACAAACATGCCCAACTGTGACTGGGGTAGGCCTTGTAACTGCTCTGACTGTACACCTAAAGTTGACCCGAGCAAAAAATGCAGCCTTTGTGACGCTAATGTCATCTATACGGTCCTTGAAGATTACGATGTCGACCGAAAAGGTGTTGGAGGCTACAGGTTCACAAGCGTATGCAAAGAATGCTTCGACAAAAAGGAGCAAGAAGACAAAGAAAGACGGGAAAAAAAGAAACAAGAGGAAAAAATTGGACGGAAAAGAGTTAAGGAACATGTGGCGGAATTAAAGGCCGTAGTTACGCAAAATTATATCCCTATAATATTTGCCTGCAGACAATATCGTGGAAGCCAAAAAAAGTTGATATATTGGTTCAAAAATATTTTAGAGATTCAAAAGCGAAGCAATCGATGGGTTTGCTCTCAAGAAAGATTGCATAAAATTGATTTCAACATTTTTTACGTCGGCGGCTTGCTTGCTCAAAGGTGGTAATCACCAGGGTTTGGTCGTGAACAATTATTTAATAATTATTAATAATAATTATGGGTACTTATGTATTTTTTGACTTGCTCGAGATTAGAAAAACAGCAAGGATAACTTTTAATCAGTTCCTGCAGGCACAAAAGAATTAATTAGATCACTTAAAAGCAAATATTATTAAATAATTTTTAACATTTGTAATATTTAAAAAAAATTAAATAAATAATAAAAGCAAAAGCACTTAAGCTAAGCAAAGCACTTAAAGCTTAAAGCAGAAAGCAGTAATCAAAATCAAAGCACTAAAAGAACTTCCATAAAGCATACATATACGTTGGGCTTTATATTAATGATTGCATCCGCTGCAAATTCCCGGCAAAGTTTACCATTCGAATTTTGTATTTCCTATTCTTTCTTATTTTTTCTATTTTTTATTTTTTCTATTAATATACTACTCGCATAATACATACGTATAATACACATACTATTCTCGTACTTCGTACTGCTAGTCAGATGTTACATATTACATATCAACTTCATAATACTGAGTACCTACTTCGGATGAAGAAAAAGATCGCCTGATTGTCAATTGTAAGAAGTAAAGGAAATCAAAAGCTGTTTAACATGAGTCTGTCGTCAATAAAAGTTTGGTTTGTTTGTAAAGAGTGCAGGCAATGGTTCCTACGAGTCAGTGATTTTATTGAGCACAAAAAAGAAAAACATCTCCACGAATTTCAAAACACCACTTGCATGTATTCGAAGAAAAAGAAAGTGACCTAAATAACAGTCAACATTTCCCAGCTTTGGAATCAGAACCAGAAATAGAACCAGTAGAAGTCAAGGTCAAAGTTGAGGAAGAGCTTCAATTTATTGTAAAAAGCGATCCATTGGATTCTCATCGTCAGTCCCAACCGAATGAAGGTCAAGTTAGTAGAAACAGTCCAGAATCCGATGTTGATTTGAACCCGGAACTGACTGACGATGGAGCTTTCGATGCCGAAAACGAAAACATCCATCAAAATCAAGACTTCAACTTTGAAGAGACACCTACAGTGGCCGACGACGAATACGCCGAAGAAAAAGAAGCTATTAATCCGGGCATAAACATTGAGCCTGAAATGAATCCGGTGGATTCCAACTGTTTGGAGTTGAACCCAAAAACGAAGCTCACTCTTTTTGAGAGGCCTACAGAAAATACGGGTATTTCTGACTACAACCCTTTTGTACTAGTTCAGAGGCTATCTTCAAAGGAAATTCCAAAAAAGTCAAATCCAAGTCCACTGGTTCCGGTCTTTCGTTATCGACCTTACAGGTTTGAGTGCCGTACTTGTTCGAAAACGTTTGCTCAAAAGCAATCTTTATACCGCCACATAAAAGTCCACTCTGATGCCCCACCACAATTTGACTGTGAATTATGCGATGGAGTTTTCCCAAGGAAAGACACTCTTCAGAGACATGTAACAAAAATGCATTCCAGGGCATCCAGGGTGCAGAATTGTGATTACTGTGACAGACTAGACAGACTGTTTTACTCTCGGAATTATTTAAGTTCCCACTTGAAAATATGCGAGATGAAGCCAAAATGACACCATGAAAAAAAAAATCAGCTCAAACAAAATATGTGATTCAAATTACATAGTACATTATTTTGTATAGGTAATGAATTAGTTGACGTTGACGGCATTGAAATGGCTTATATTACCTGTTAAGTACAATTAAATTGTATAGTATATAAGTACTTTTAAGTACCCAACAATAATGTATTATTTATAGGCTAATAAATGTTTACTTATAATATTTTTTTTAAATGGTAGGGAAAGACACAATTATTATATTAAAATAAAATTTAAAAAAAACTTTGTGGGTAAATAAAGTACTGTAAGCCCATATGTTGCTTTACTCGTAAAAAAACGTATTTGTTGCATTAAGCGGTGCTAAAAGTATCGAATTCCTTTATTACCCCAACATAACATGACAACAATTTTCAATTTAAATAACTGAGCTTAACTGATACTTATAATAATGTAACTTAGCAAAGCCTTATTCTCTACTTCGATAATAATTAAATAGCTATATTTACACCACAGCCAGCACAGACTACTTTCTGACCAAAACACAACCATCCTACGTTCTGTTATAATTTATAATGCTCTCAAGAAAATTAAACTGCATAATTTATATGCCCTTATAATATGTATTATTCTTCATGGCTCCCTTCATTCGGTCGGTAAATTCGGTTGCTAGAGCTAGTCAATGCGACAAAATTTCGTCCTATATATAGCTATAGGTACAGCTATATAGGTAAGTACATGCATTTATTTTATTCCTACCGTTCTGTGGCAACTTATTTTAATTGAACTAATGAATGCTATTCTTGATTAATTCAAGCTCTCACTAATAATTAAACATCATAATGGACAGTTTATGAAACCGACTTCATTTCACCAGCATTATACAGAATATTAAAGCGTTGCTAGCTCACGTAACTAGTAAAAACAGTTCCTATTTAACCACTTAACTAAATCAACAGGGTAGTGATACAACCATACAGACGTATTTTATTATAGCTAGTTTTCCATCAATTTCCTGTCCTGGCGAACTTTTAATTGTAACTTTTAGGGACGGGAACTGTTTCGTTGGAATTTTTTCTTACCTAAATAAGCCCATAGCCAGTGCTTTTAATCACACCCTTCAAACAACTTCAATTTATCAATTTTAAAGTAAAGATTGTGCAAAAAGAACTAGAATAAGTGCTACAGTCAGTCAAGTGCGTTGAATCTCATTCTTAAAAGTTTTACGAGATGTTTTGCCCCATCCGCATCCGTATTTTCGTGATTTTGCTATTAGCAGTTTCTCTTACACTCAGCCACAAAAACCAGTACCGTTACCAATCTGACCAAATCCTTCAAGTAGCAAAATTTACAGACTTTGCTCTTAGCTTTAAAGCAGCTCAAGAACACGATTTTTGCCCTTTTAACATTATTTTCCTAAATTATCCATCGTCGATTCAAACACTTGTACTGAACCCGGAGAAACTATTTAGTCAGTACGTCTCCATCAAATCCCAGTCAGTGGATGGAAAATTTGCAAATAAGAGAAAATTGGTGAGCCTAAATAAACACACACAACATTGTGAAAGCCACATTATATTTTTAAAAAAGCTGCTCTCTGACGATGAGAATCCTTCCAACACCAAGAGCACCATCAATGGAGTGCTCGACCTCATTTTAAATCTGGGCCACCATGCTCAAGATGCCTACATTTTTGTGGGACGCCCCAGATTTTTAAAACTTGTATTTTCCCGCCTGCCACCTAAGAGAATCAAGTACACCCTCGGGGTAGACGTGAATTTAAAAATTAAAAATAGCGCGGATTTCCTAAATTTGAATTTGAATACAGTACCCCAGTTTGTGCAGCGAGGTGTCCATTTGAGCGGGATTAATTTGAAAATGATTGGAGTCCACATCCCGCCCTCTATAGTCTTAAAAAAGGGGAAGTTAGCCGGTGGCATGATGTACTACCTTCATACGTTTGCATCCAAGAATTTTAATTTCACCTTTTCCTTCACAATGACGAAAGATGGGCCCGGGAGGCGACTGCCCAATGGGACCTACGTTGGGATGGCGGGAGGTTTGATTTACCGGCGCTACGACATCTGCGCTTCTATGCGCATCACTTTAGACAGAATCCGTCAGTTTGACATTACAAACTATCTAGTTCACAATTCCGCCGTTTTCATTACAGGTATACCACGGGGCACAGTCCCTGCGGGGGCTTTGATCGAGCCCTTCACTCCCTTTGTGTGGGCATGCGTCCTAGTCTCCTTCATCTCCATTTTGCCTCCTTTAATAGTCGCAATCGTAGTGACCGAACAAATGGAAGAAACTCCAGGAGAAAAACCGCCCCCCGTCCGTAAAAATTTGGCCCACAATTGCTACCTAGCATTCATGATCCCATTCTGCTATTCTTTGGACCAAGGGCCAGACCTCCCAAAAGGGACCAAGTTCCTTGCCTTAGCATGGATGATTGGCTGCATTATCCTTGGGACGGGCTACAAGGATAAAATGGTCTGTTTCCTAACTTTCCCCAAACCGGAAGTAATCCCCCGAAATCTGGAAGAACTCCATCTCCGTCCGGATTACAACGTCATCTTTCACTACTGGAAAAGCTCCCTCTTTAACATCTTGAATACGTCTCAGCTGGAAATACACAAGAGCATTGTGGATAGATCTATACTGGAGCCCAGTGCACCCAAGTGCGTGATGGGAGCTGTGCTGGAGCCCAAAACGGTTTGCATCGGATTTAAATCCCTCCTTAGAATGACCATGGCGAGTAATACGACGCTGGTGAAGGACTTTCAAGCTGGGGTTATTACTGACAGTATCATTAGAGAGGAGCCACTCTACATTGGGATAGGGCTACAAAAAAACTCCATCTTTACCCGGGATTACTCCACTATCACGTCCATGCTGAGGGACGGCGGTTTTATGCAAAGATGGGACGAGCTGACCTTTAAATCCTTTCAGAAGCAGGGCGAGGACTGGATGGGAGCTCAGAGAGGAACTAAATCTTATGGGATGCTAAGCAATCTGGTGGATGATTATTTGAATCCGGTGAAACCGTTGAAGCTTGATAACTTTTATGTTGCATGGATCATATTAGCGTGTGGCTGCTTGGCAGGGCTTTGCATATTTCTAATTGAGGAGTTCTACAGCATGTAGAATAATCAACAGAGGGCAGTGCTGGAACATTTTGCATGAATAAGTAGTACGCTAGTTAGCTTAAACTATGCTATACATTAGGGCCATTAGAAAATAGGTGGTGCACGCATTTTTGTACTGAATTCTTCAGCAAGGTTTTCACAATATCCTCCATCTAAGACGCTGGCAGAGATTGTTTTTTAACAAAGTTGACGAAGAATTTTGGTATCGTTCCTCTTGCTCCAATGTAAAACCCAACAACGTGTATCGCTTGGAGGCCTTAGGTACTCTCGAATAAGCTTAGTTTTATTTGAGCAAACCTTGTAATTATTGATTCTTATTTCTCCGGGAATAACTAGAAAGTCGAGGCATATGGCTTGAGCTGATCTGAATCCCTTGATTTTTGCTTAGTAAGTGGATTTAAGATTGTAAAAGAGTTTCCAATGCATTACAATTTTGAATTTCGGCTTCCCACTTGGCGCGGACAAGCCCAATGCCTTTAACGTTACAGCTGGAGTAAAGCATACTAGTGGGGATACTGACAGCACCGCTATTATTGCCTTGCAAGAACTACGTATATGATTTTCCGATAGAATCCAAAAAGTTAGTTGACAGTTTTGATAGTGGGGCGCGTTGGAATGGAAAAATTAGTACCGTAAATTCTCTAATAGTACGCCCGCGCATTATTCCATTCAGCTCCTCCGACCCCCACGTACAATTACATATGTAGATACGCGTACTATTAAAACTAACCGATTTACTACTCTGAATTTAGTTGATATAAACACGCTAAAAACAAGAATTTTGACAATTTTAAGTCCCTTAAAGTATGTTTCATTTAATTGAAGCTATTCAATGGCTAAAACTAAAAAGTAAGGTTTACACTAATTTCTGTACACTTCAACACTGAAAATACTTCCTGTAACCCGCGTACTGTTAGAGACCCGCGTATTAATGGAGACACTCGTTAATACAATGGAGACCCGCGTAGTAAAAGAGAATTTAGGGTAGTTATAATATAATAAATATAATAGTTGTAATATTAAAGTTACGTTGAAGTATTTACGTATTAAAGTGTTTAAATGAAGGTGCATACCTTTGGCTAATAAATTTTTATTTTTCAAGTTGTAGCATAAAAAACTGAATTTTTTTATAAGGTGTTTTATTTGATGGTAGTATTAACGATTTAGCATATAGGTACTTAAATAAACAAGTTTTCTGTAATATTCTAGGCAATATATGCTTATAAGTATACAACAGACATTCAATTTTAAAGTTCCATCCAATGTACTGATGTACCTACCTAATCTGCTCTGATAGATCAATTTTATCATATTCCTCGCCCATGTGGGCAATCAACCACGTCGAAGAGCTAGAAAGATTTCAAACAACATTTTTGAGAGGTCTGCTCAACATAATTAGTCTAACGCCTGGATATATCCTAGACTACAAACGGAAACTACTGTAATTAGATTCACACTATTTAAATGCACAGTGAAATTCTCTGGCTCATTCTTCGAGCCATTTCCTTCGCGGCCGTGGAAATATTCGCCTGTCTCCTTCACACTTACCCCAGGGGGGGAAATGGCTTTTGAAAATGCGATCCCAATGAAAGTCGCCGAATTTCCTGGTCTCCGCCCATTTCGAAAAGTCTCCTAAATGCCAAATGCCGTGAAACGGGCGCCTCGCCGGACAGCGTCATTCTCGCTGGCATCTCCTTGGCACTCAAGGAATACTACTCCGAGGTGGGAAACTTTACACAAATATTTCCGCTCAAGGATTAAGGATCTTTGAGCTTGGCTCTTTATTGATTTTCTTGATAATTGCAGACAAACATTCCCAACCCGAAGAGATTGGGGGTGATTGTGCCGATAGTTACCAAAGATCTACTTGCCCCCACCGGCTACACCACCTTGGACCTGAGGACGGAGAGTATTTCGTTGTGCGATCAAGTCTAGGTCTTTAATTACTGTCACTTTTGCTAACCAACGGACAGTCAGTTTCGTTAACTGTTAAATGACGATTTGATCTTTCTTTGTAGGCTCTGGACGGACGCCTCAAGGAATTTCCGGTGTGGAAGCTGCTGGGAAACTATTTGATAGTCAAGTACCTTCTCCCGCGTCCACTCGCGTATCTAGTCTTGAGAAAAATATTCAGTCGCTATCCCATCTCCTTCACCAAACTCAATCTCCAGTCTCCGACCTCCATTCTTCTTCCGTACATTTCCCTCTTGGGACAGTCTGTCGAGGAGTTCATGTACTGGCGCCCTCCGCAGGCCGATTACTGTAAGATCTCATTGCCACTTTGACAGATTACAATTTAGATGTCATAAGGTCAGTCCATTTAGGACCAAAACTTGTAAAAACTTGAACATTGCAGGTGTGTCCATTTCCCTAGTCAACTACATACTCGGAAAATCTTCGTCTGTCTGTGCTGTCGCCGATAAAATCTTTGGATATGGCTTTGGCCCGAAAATACTGCCAGCAGTTGAATCGCATTGCGGAAGCAGTGGGCGTGGAGAGAAATCTCATCCCCTACTCCACAAAGTCATCCCCCGTGTCAAGTCATTGCTCAAGCCCCTCAGTGCTCAAAGCCCATGAAGCTATATTGAGTCGAAGATGATCTTACATTTACATCCTTTTTAAATGTGTAACCACTTAATCTTAATCCCGTTTTAGATTACAAGTTTGTTTTATGCTCCCGTGTCATTCTCCAAAGTTTTTGTGGAATCAATATTGATGAATATTGTGGAATAGTAATAAAGAAAAAAAGCCACACTTATACATATTTTCTAAATCGTGAGTACGGTCCAATTCATTCAGCTCTTACTTTTCAAGATTCGCATAATTGTTTCAGTCTGCATTTGAATTTTTCAGGGACAGGTTTTTTTAATTCGGTTTTTGATTATAATTTCTTTTAAAGATTTACTCGTAGCGATAAGTATGCCCCTAAGCACTGGCTACATTTCGTCACTGGGAGCTCCACCGTCAACGTCCACGTTGGCTGCGCTCTGATCTTCGTATCGACCCTGGTCCTCCTGAAAGTTCTGTAACTGAAGGTCAAAGGGTCAACCGGAATTATTTTAACGTTATATACTTCCCCTCCCGTTGGAAAAATAACTCTAAATAGGTTTCAACTCACCTCCATTTCAGCCATGAGTTCTTCTTTTTCTGTGCGAAGTTTTTCTTTCGTATTCCGAGCGAAAAAACCGTACTTTAAAAAAGAAAAAGAAAATAAAAAAGCAAGAGGAAAGTTAAAGATTTATTACTAATTTGTATTAGAACGTTTGAGTAATGTACCCGGCAGAGAGCGAGAATGATGAAAGTGAGAAAGATGATTCCTCCGCCTGCTGAAGCCATGTAAATCCAAGCAGCAATCGGTTTCGGTTTGTTCAAGTTGTAAGTGATGGACGACCAGGTGTCACTGCGGTATTTCGGCTTTTCATCCAACACCATCACTTCCCCATATGCGGCAAACACCACCCTCGACTCCAACTTTTCCTTCACCAGCCGCTCTAAACCCGAAAAATAGTTCAATCCAGTCATTTATTCATTTATTTAATTATTTATTTATTTTCCATCATGTTTATTTTACAAGTTGGAAGACTTGACTAATGACACACGACTTGCCTGCAGTCTGCGCGTCCATCCGAACTTGGAATGAGACTTCGAAGTGGCGGTTAAATTTCTTCTTGGGGATGAGGACGCAGTCGTATTGCAAGCAGTCAGCTTTCACTTCCAAGCAACTCACAACGTCCGCCGAATCAGCCGCGCTGGACTCCCGCTCCAGCTCCAGCACATCTTTGAACTCGTCTTCAAACATCTGGATTCTCCCGCTTGAACGAAAGGTTTGCTGCAGGTCCGTAGGTGTGGATAAATTGAACACAGAATCCCCCTGAAATGTCCTTCCTCTAGTTTAGTCGTCCGTAACCAAACTTGCCAAATTCTATGTACAGTGAAAGTTAGAGAAAGTTTCTAGTGAGTACCGGCAAAGGTTGAACGGAAAGAACATTTTGGAAGACTCGGTCGACTTTCGCCTTCGTTGGGATGAGGAAGCGCATCCTGGGTTTCACCGGAGTCACGCCCACCAGATTTCCCTACAAAATTCAAACCAATAATGTGACAATAGTTTTATTCCACTTATCATAAGTTTCAACACATTAAAAACAGGATTTGATCTTTCTTAAAAGCAATAATTCCTTCTGCACTTTTTCAAATCATACAAACCCAGTGATTTGTGCAGTTTTTGGAATGACGCAAAAATGCAATTCTGTTTACAAAGTTAAAAACTGGATTCATCCTTTAAAAGGAAATGTGCAAAATGGACCTTTTAAGAGAATGCGTATACATGTTTTTGTGGATATAAGTCATTTCGTATCTTAAAAAATGACTAAATGTGGCTGCTGAGACTTTGATTTCACTTGGTACTTTAACAAGTGCTAACTTTTGTTTTGTTAAGTTATGACCAGCTAAGCATGTGAAATCGTGAAGTGGTACTAACGACTGTGGGGCCAAAATGGTTAAAGTTGGAAGTGAAAGGAGGGTCTTACGGTGAAGATGAGGCGGAGGTCAGTGGCCATTCCTGTAATATTTTGTGAGACTCGTCTGGAGGTGAGTTTGAGAGACACGTTGTCGGTCCGGAAGTTGAGTCCGAAAGATTCGGTCACGTTCTTAGAGGCGGCCTTATTTCGCAAGTACACCTTGGCCCCAAATTCCAGCGCAAGTCCACGGTCATGCTCCGCAGTTACAGAACTCATGCTCACAAGCAAGTTCAAGATTCTCTGTAAGAAGACAAAGACCCTTTTGGAGTGGAATTTGCGTGGAAAAACAAAGTTTAAAAGTGCGGATAAGGTCACTCACGGTTTCATTGGTTTTGAGCCCATTATTTTCTTTTTTCAGCGGACATTCCATCTCCATGGCTACGCGACTGGAGTAGGCAGCAATGCAGCCATCAGGACCACTGAGTGTCGGGAGTGGAGTTGCCTCCGGCCTCCCGTCCCCTCCGTCCCTCCATTTCCAGAGGAAGCGAATCCAGGGGTCGTGAGCAGTCTGGTTTCTGTTCAGGACCGAAGCACGCAGCATGAAGGCCGAGATTCCTCCGAGCACCAAAGTGTCACCGTTACTGAAGTAGAGATTAATTGTATTTTTAATATGCACAGAGCAGTTCAACAAGCATTATAGTTGTGCTTGTAAAACGCGACATTTTGCATCTTAAGGAGCGATAAATGTACCGTAGTTGCTGCGCTTGACTCTCTTTACTGCCGTCGATTCCAGCAAGCGTCAAGTGCAAGTCGGGTTTGAAATGCTCGTCCGCGTCCGTCACTTGACTCTTGCAGTCGGATTCGAACTGCATCTC
This sequence comes from Dicyrtoma fusca, assembly GCA_034695205.1. Taxonomy (NCBI): domain Eukaryota; kingdom Metazoa; phylum Arthropoda; class Collembola; order Symphypleona; family Dicyrtomidae; genus Dicyrtoma; species Dicyrtoma fusca. The sequence goes on from JAQFZC010003009.1 coordinate 14,533, forward strand.
GTGTCTTGCACTCACTGACGTTGCGAAGGGGCAGCTGGGACAAAAGTCCCCAAAATCTACTCGCAAACGACACACAAATTAGAGACACTCGGAGGAAGCAAAGGCAAGTGATTAGTGGGCACATTGAAATGAGTGAGATGAGAGCTACTTGTAGGTTTGAGTTGATCTTCGCCACTTTCAGAGTCCCTGATGTTGAGAGTGAGCAAGGCTGGAGTGTTGTGATCATCGTACGAGTAGAAATGCATCTCCTCCACCACCACGTCTTTCTCATCCTCTTCGCATGCTGCCCCAGCCTAAGAATACATTCAAATCACTAAGCGCCGTTATCCATGACGAATTAACTAATTAGTCTCTTTTTGTTCCAGATTAGTCCTCAATTACGTCTGAGGATGAGGAGTTTCTGGTGACGTGCAGAGTGAGACATGCGGACGTTTGCTTGGGTGGGATTGGAATGGACGCAAGAATGGAGGAAGGCGAAGATGTGCTGGTCTGAGATGAGATCTGTGGATCCGTAGAAATGTGGAAGCGCTCATCCATCACCACACTCGTCACAATAACTGCTCCAGAACAAAGAGCCATTTACTTTCATGCAGACTAATTAGGTAATTTGTTTGCTGTAATAGCAATGAGAGAATTACTAAGGTCGCTCTGACGCTCCAAGGCTGTACTGATTTTGATTTGCGGACAGAGTGTAATCTGGAATCGGAGGGCAAATTGTGGTAAAATAGTGACTGGCTTGAGACTCGTGTCATTCGTGGAAAAGGTTGTGTGGGGGGTGATCGTCATGTTGGGTCTCATGCGAAAAATATCGGTCGTTCGACTCAAGTACGAGCCCACCGCCAAATCTGTCCACCATTCACCGTTACAAAACAAATTAGTATTTAGTTGACCCTGAAATTGCAGAGATGCTGTTCGAGAGATGACGAACCTGGAATTCCGTTCCCATCGATGTCAACTCCGCCAACAATGCTGTATCCAAATCCAGTCGCGCCCACGGAGCTCTCTCGGTAATGACTCGCTTCTATTCGAAAGAATTCCCACGGAATTATCCCGCCTTTCCCGCCGTAGAAGATGTAGACAGCTCCCCGGTTGTTCTCGTATGGAGCGCCGATTGCAACGTCTGGAAGAAACATCAATTACTATTAGATATTATTTCCATGCAAGGTCGGTCAATGACGAGGCCTTTCAACAATGAATTGTGAATCCCTTAAAGGAACCCTTAGGGGAACATGACACAAACACAGAAATGAAAGCTCTGGGAAATCAGGAACATTCTTCCTTCAAGAGCTACGGACTAGCAAACTATTGATCTATCGGAACTTGAACAGATTGTGCTTTTGCGAGACACACAGAAAAAGAAGCAGATTTCGAGGCAACAAAATCAGGAAGCACTCGGAAATTGAAAAAGTTTAAATGAGGAAATTAACAATCACACTTGAGGGCCTAAGTAAATTCAAGAAATAAAGCAGGCGCGCTTGGGTGAGCGGTTAGGGCTGCAGACTGGAATGGAAATTTCCAGCCTCAGACAGCAGCTTCAATCCTCTGTCACTGCCTGCTAATCGTGTATGGCTCTGTGTTTGTACGGTACACGTCACTGAATGGTTTATTGAAACCCAATCTCCTTTGGTGCTCCTTAGTGACCACTACTTAATGTAGGGGCCTAGGGAATGGACTCATTTACCCAATCGGATCGACCCAATGAATAAAATTAATTTTAATTTAATTTAAATTCAAGAAATATTGAGTAGCAAATGAGGGCATTTTGAAACAAAGTTGAATTTTGCAAGTAAGAGTGATGAAAGTCGATATATAGTATTTAAAAAGCAAGGGAAGAAGATATCGTCGGTTAAGAGGGAAACTGAGTTACCGTCGTAGCCGTCCTGGTTAATATCCCCCAACTTAGCAATGGAACTTCCGAATCTGCTCCTAGAGACGTTGTTCGCCATAATTTTCAAGGGATTGACGCCAGAAAGGCCTCCGCCCTGTGGAAAGATGAAGACAAGTAGTTATCTCGTAGTTGTAATTAGGTTGGAGTAGATAATGAGATGATGCAGGAGAGGGAGGGAGGGAGGGAGGGGGGAGGGAAGTGATTTCAACTGACCGTCTGCAGCTCGTAGACGTAAACGGATCCTTGGTCGCCGTCACCGGCCTCGTGGTAGAAAGGAGCTCCGACGAGCAACTCGTCCACTTGGTCACCGTTCAGGTCAACGGACTCCAAGGCTGCGCCGAAGTAGGAGCCAAACTGATCTCCGTCAATGACCAGGCTCGCCTTCCACTTCCGCCCATCATCGAACCGATCCTTGATTGGCACCTCCTGAAACTCACCTGGCGCCACCAAGAAGACGGTCCCAGCCAGATAGGCCGACACATTACCGCTCTTAGGACTGGACGTGGGGGAGGAGGCGGCGATGAGGAGGGACGCGTCCTTCCAGTACTTCCCAGAAGTCACCGCATAACCTCGTTTCCACATTAAAACATCCTCATAAAGTCAGTGAGGCTTTTAATCACTCAACTATTTAATTATGCCTTACCAAGATACTCGAAGCGATCTGCTTCCTCCGCTATCTTATTGTAGTACTCCGACAAAAGCAGGTCTTTTCTACCCTGTGGCTCAGTACTATTGAAGCGATACAAGCCACCTGTTCAATGGCCACCAAAATGGGATTCAAGTCATTTATGCACATGCCCTTCATTATTAGAATGCCACTACTCACATCTACTTGGATTCTATTTCACCTTTCCAGCCAACCACCCCCGGAGTTCCCAGCACCACATCCCCCGCACTAGTAATGTGCGAGGAAAAGCCAGCTTCCCCATAAAAGAATCTCGTCTTGTTCCCAGTCACGAACTTGGATACTTCCGCTTAACATTATTCAATTAATTAATTTATATTACTTAACTATTATTATTCACCAAAATTAGTTATAAACGCTGCACGGAGCAGTTTCCATAGTATAGGAAATAGGAACACTAATGGGAGGGAGGAGGGAAAAGTGTAAACACACAACAAAATAAATGCAGTTTGAAATAATTATGTAACAGGATTGAAAAGTTTGAAAAAGGGATTGACTAAGCATTGAAGTGATTAATTGTGTGTGATAATTGCTTAATAATTGGCTATTTGCACGGAGTCTCACATCCTTTGTTGAAGGGGGCCGACCCCTTGGCTCCATAAAAAGGCTCCAGTTTGTTCCGGTCGCTTACAGGAATGTTGGGACTGAGTGCGGCCTTAGAGGAGAAGAAATAGCAGGCGCCCTCCATTCGGTTGAAGGTGACGTCGGTGGTGAGAAACTTGTGCCACGTGGGGGCGCAAGCGATCAAAAACTCCCGCCCACTCGCAATCGACCCGCCCACAAAACTTCTACTGCACGTCCGCGTTTCCCCTTTCACCTTGTCACTGCACACTAACACAAGTAGATCCCAATTTACTTCATCAAATTAAACTCCATTTCCTCATTCTCCAAAACAAAGCCAAACTAATCTTCTCTCATCTCAATCCATTCATTCAATCACACTTATTGCGTCTTTCCATTCAAATCTTTTTCCAGGATTTGCAACAAACGACCTTAATAGCTATTAACTTCTCTGTACTCGCATTATCGTCAGTAGTAGCAAAAGCTTCGCTAAGTGGCATTTTGGACCCTTATCGTATGCTGTACCCCTAAAGACCGTCCATACATTACGTCCCCCTCCCACATCTACTGTAACATTGCACGCGTCATTTATGGGAGATGCTTAAGTGATAATTGGGTCTATCTTGGGTTTGGAGGGAAGCTTAAGCTTCCGCTCTACGACCCTTCCGCTGATCCTTTCAAGTGCATTTCGTACATGATTCACCAGTCAACTATGAGTTGAGTGTATAGGTACATGATGGGATATGCTGTTTCAGCTTCAAATCAGTGTACGAATGACTGAAATAGTTTTGAATGAAACCTTTTGGTAATCTTTCGACTTCGAAGGGTAGATAAGGGACAGAGCAATAAAATTGATGATTATTGTTAGCACCAAGTAAGGGGTGCTTTTGGTTTGTGTAGCAGGATGAAGTTGACAAGTGCGTTGTTGTTTCAGTTTAATTTAAACTGGGAACTGTGGAGATGGGTAAGTAGGAAAAATAATTCAAATCAAAAACTTACATTTTCCGGTAAATATAACAAATACAATTTGAATTTTCAGCGTGTTCATCGCATACATCGTGCATCCAATGTGTGAGTGGGTGTAAATTTTGGTTCGTCGTGCTCGAGAACTCGAGTCAATTGTGTCTACGGGATCCCAGTATTGCTTCGGCTGCAATTAACGCGGTATATAATAGCTCCGTGGATTGTGCAGTTCCAGAAGAATTAATTGAAACCGGATCCATGCTACCCATCGTGCTCGGTGTTGTAGCAATAGTATCTGTAATTGCTGTATTGTGTTGGAGGAAACTGGATTGGATCGTCAATGCCATTAATGGAATTACATTGAGGATGACACGTCGAGTGAGAAATGGATTTCATCGCAGACACGTAATTTATTGATGTTCGAACTGAGAAAAAAATCAGCTTCTACTTAACGTCAAAATATCCTCAAATCTGAAAAGATTTCTAACGATAGTCATCGGATATTTTGTTGCTAAGCAGAAATTGGATTCATTCTGAGATCGTGTTAACAATAATATTTTATATCTACTACTAAAAAATTAAATATTTACTATTTTATAGAGTCGGATTTATGATTCTGGTTTGGATGAGGATGCTATTGAGATGAGCCCGTTACCAAATTCAAGCCGATATTGTACCGACCTCAGTAGCGAGGTAGTTGAAAAGTAATATTACAGACTATGTGAAACTACATTTTGTTGACGGATGATTTGAATTTGGAATTAAATTATGTCGAATAATTGTAGGATGGGAGAAAAAATCAATCGACAGTTTTGGGATGCGGCGACAAAAGTCTGAAAGAATTGCCAGCGTGGGAAACAATCTTTTAGCTATTTGTCATTTGCTATAATGAATTCTATACTTGTTTATTTTTGCAGTTTATAAAAATAAACAGTTCCATAGTAGCAAAAAAAATCTGGAAATATATATTTTATACTGCTTCATTAAGTATAACGATGTACGTATAAATACCATCAATTCCGGACTAATTTTTATGTCTCAAACTCTGTTTTCTGCTTCTCCAAGTATATCGATATCCGGTGAAGATGACTGGGAGATGGAAGTTTCTAATTCTGGGTAATATTTTTTGGCAAAAGCAATCAACTCATCTTTATTCGGGAGTGTAAGATCTATTGGTTTCGTCCCGGTCACCATTTTAAGCACCGCCCAACTCGCTAATACCTGACAGCCATTAGCTAACCTAAAAAGAGATAAAAAGAATTGTTAAGTACTTTATAATTTAACTTCAATGTTTCGAAAATAAAATTTACAATTTACTCACGAGCACGTTTCGGTTTTACTGTAGGCCACCCATTTTGATTTTTCCGTAGTGATTAATGCTGAGTTGATATAATTAATTATGTAGCTTTGAGCTACTGTTTTAAAAAAGGCGTAAGACTGATTAACCACGGTGTTATCGAGGTAAAATATTTTTTTTAACCGCGTGTCCACCACAACAAGTGAGAAGTGATCTAAATTTATTTCAACTAATTCGCCAAGTATGCGACCTTGAGTCTTGGGCTCGTAAATTGTCTTATGAACTCTTCGTTTCTGAAATTTCTTATTAGGCTTCTTAAAAGACTTAACAATACCCTTTCGATCGTGTTCAAATAGTAGCGGTACAATATGTAGATCATATACTGGATCGATGAATTCATCTACGCAGTCAACCCATGCAAGATCTTCTTTGCCGTACTTTTTCACTTTAACTTGGTAATCAATAACGCAGTTGATTTTGTCCTTTCTTAAATCC
>JAQFZC010003010.1:0-20421 GCA_034695205.1 Dicyrtoma fusca
TGGACCAAGTATTGATCCCTGTGGAACACCAGTAGTAATACTAAAATATTTAGAATTGTAATTACCCAGATTAATACTTAGTTGTCTATCATGTAAATAGCTAATTAATAGCTTAAGTAAATTACCATTTATACCGTACATATCTCGTAAACAAACAATGAGTTGATAGTGTGGCACCGTGCCAAAAGCTTTAGTCAAGTCTATAAACACAGCCAGGGTACGGCCGCACTTAACATCTATTCATCTAAAAACATCATTAGTAAATTTTAATACTGCAGTAAAGCAGGACCTTTGAGTCCGAAATCCGTGTTGGTTTTTGGAAAGTTTTTCTTCCACTGCATTTAAAATTCTTTGGATTATTTTTTCCAAGACCTTGTTTAATGTTGAAAGAATAGATATTGGACGATAAGAATTTGCATCGTTGCGCGGTCCTTTCCCTTTGTAAATAGGTATTACTTTAGCAGTTTTGAATTTACATGGATATTTTCCAACTGATAGGAATAGTGTGCATAACAAGGCCAGCGGGATGGCAAGCTGTACTATGCACTCACTAAGCGTTGTATACGATACCTCATCTACAGTAGCTGGTGCTTTTTTCTTTGAGAGTTTAAATGCAGATAAGACCTCGTCGGTAGATATTAGTTGGTAAGAAATGTTACAGTTGGTTTCGTAGTTTAATGTTTTGAGCAAGGAGTCAGCACTACTAGGTACAATAAATGCCTTACTTTAGATACTACATATATCTTTAGGGTCGTTAACAGTGACACCATTATCAGTTAGTTCATTAATACTACTACGAACTGTGTTTTTACCCAAAAGCCTATCATGCAACCCCCATACATCGTTTGACTGGTATGAGATTACAAATTGTGACTGTAATAGATTCTGCTTAGCTTTTCTTATCATATTATTTACTGAGTTTCGGAATGACTTATACATTTCATAGGCTACCGCACAATTATTCTTTCTAAATTCCTTGAATAGACTATCTCAGGCATCCATAACAGCAAGAATGTCATCAGTCATCCATTCCGCTTTATGGCCTTTGACTCACATCTTAATAATAGGTGCATGCATATCTATTACAGAATTAGTAAGTGAAGTAAAATTTTAAAGAGCTAAATCAACGTTATCAGTAGCAGATATCAGATACCATGGGAGTTTACTGAACTCCACATTAACTGTATTCCAGTCTACATTCTTATAACTACGGGCCAATATGTACTTAGGACAGGATTTTACTAATAATACTCTTTAGAACAACGTATATCATATCGTGATCAGACGAAGGAAAATGTGGGGTTCCTTATTGTGCAACACGACAAGTATGAGATACAAACAAGATCGATAAGAGACGATGTGACATTGGTTACACGGGTACTGTGTTTAATAAGTTGACATAAATCATATCAATTAGCTAAGCATAACAAGTCTTTTCGATTGATACTAGGATTGAGTACATCAATATTAAAATCACCCATATTAATAGTACCTAGCTCAAGTGGTTTAAAATATTGAAATACGCTATCTATGCATGACAAAAGTTTGCTTACATTCACTTGGGAGGTTTGTACAGCGTAAGTAGTAAGAAAGGTTTTTCAAAGGGAATAGAACACTTAAATACATAAAGCTCCAGCTCAGCTGGAAGCTGCACATTATGGCATTGTTCAATGAATGAGACATTATCTTTAAAATAAATTAATGTGCCCCCGCCACTACGGAATTCCCTGTCCTTTCTAACATTGCTATACCCACTAATAGTATACTGACCTAGCAATACATGCTCATCAAATTTAGTCTCAAGTACGCTAATAATGTCAAAATTACATATATCAATCATACGTTTTAGGTCCTCTAGCTTACTACAATTAAGTCTATTTACATTAATCGATGCTATCTTTAGGCCTTTACAAATATTAGTGTTAAAAGTGTGTGTAGGTATACTTACTTTGTCCGTGATAGGATCATGTATAGTGTGACTAGGGAACAAGCAGGACATACAAAATCAATTATCGTCACTATTTCTGGAGTACACATTAGCAAGACCACAACACACACAGTCAGTTAGTACAGTAGAGTCAGCACAGCAGAAACAGATCCACGGCGATAAGATTAATCTTTTGTAGGAATGTAGGTCCATTGATAAGCTGGTGCGGTGATAAAGTAATTTGCAGGTATCGCATTTAAGGATACAGCGTGAATTCCCAGGTTTACTCTTACAAATTCTACACTTTTGTCGTGAAATATGACCCATGATAGCAGTACCACTGATAGTAGGGTTAGTCAGCTACGACAGTAATAGTAACTTAGGATTGGAAAGGGACTGCACTAAGGTTAAGTAGCAAGGTCAAAAGTAGAACCTGCTTGGAGCTTAGCCAGAAGCAGAATGAATCAGTTTTTAAGTAATATTAGTGACATTGATACTTACAATACACCCAAAAGTAGAGGTTATAAAAACAGCCCTGGCGCACAATAATTATGACAATTTACAAAATGCTTAAAATCACTAAAATTAGTCATTATTTACTTCAAATAATACAAAAAACCCTGCTTTTCAGCAATTTATAAAACAAACAACAAAAATCTAATTTCAAAAATCTCAAAAAACCGGTAGGACGCTTAAAATCAGCTTAATAATGCAAAATTTCATTGAAATCTGAGAATGCTGTTAAAAACAATTAGTGTAATGTATGCCAGCATTCACACGCTAGCATGTCCTGTGCTCAAAACCACAAACAACACGAAAGCCCGATGAAACCAAGCCATGCGGTTGCGGTTTTTGATAAGGAAATTTCTTTCAAATTAAAAAGTGTTTTAGGAATTTTGAAATGCAGATTTTAGTTTTGAAGAGCTGATGGAATCCGATGATATGTTGAACGCTTTTAAAAAATCAAAATTTCTAAATTAAAAAATTTTAACCTCAAAAACCGATTGAGCCTCTTAAAATCAGCTAAATAATGCAAACTTGCATTGAAATCGAAGATTAATCTATTTGCATACAACCAACATTCAATAAAGTATCAGAGAATAAAACAAACTACCATTGTAAAAAGCATCTGATAATGTTGTAGTTTTTAAAAATGTATATTGTTAAATTGTTTCTTAATTAAATGGAGGCCATAGTCTGAATACGTTGTAAGAATACTGAATTCCGTGCATAGTACTTTTACAAACAGCATACATATTTAATCAAAAGTACGCAAAAATAATATATCACAAAAATCAACATATATAGATTTTTACTCTTAATTTATTTTCCTTGTAAATAGTGACGTCCTACAAAATGATTTCAGAAAGAGAATAACACTTGTCTTTACTAAATTTCAAAGAATTACAATATATTGCAAAAAATCTACAAATAAAATATATACATCAGTATAGAAAAACTTAACTTATGCAAGAAATTATAAATACTGAAACAAATAAAAGCAAAAAAGAATTACTTATTAATTTTAATTTTAATGCTGATTTATTTATGGTTTCTAGACAACCGAGAATCAAAAAAGGTAAATGTGAAAAATGCTCTGCTTATGCTGAAGAAGGACACGCCTCTAAACACATAAAAGAAAAATTTATTAAGGTTGAATCATGTTTTGACTATTCTAGAATATGTTAGTGTTAAACCTAAAATAACCGAGCATTTTTTTGATTAATGAAACATTAAAACAAAAATATTAAGATTAATTTAGCTTTAGAATGTGAATTTGAAAAACCAGATAATACAAAATTAGTGATGATACACGCATTCCAATTACAATATGTAGAATTAATGCAAGGGACTCATTTAAGTTCGTTTAAGAATAGCCAAAAGGATATATTTATTGCGGGATGTGAAGAACTAGAAGCAAAGGGGTCTGGCTGGATACTTGATAAATAAATTTTGTTACAAATCCATCTAAACAAAGTTAACCCTTTAGGAGTTAGTTCATACATTGAGTTACCGAAATAGGTAAAAGACAAAAAAGCATGCATTAATATTAAAAATGATGATAATAAGTGTTTTGTTATAGTGTATTAGCTTGTTTATAACCTGCAGCAGATCACGCCAAAAGAGTGTCAAATTATTATCAATATTTAGATTCGGTAAAATTTGGCGATATTGAATTTCCAGTTAAAAACTAAGATATATCAAAATTTGAAATGCTAAATAATATTGATATAACAGTTTTTGGTATTGAGGGGCTTTCAATATTTCCTCTTTATCATAATAATGAACAACAATATGAAACCAATACTGATTTTCTATACTTTGCTGAAAACGATAAAACCATTATTGTTGGATTAAAAACTTAAGTAAAATATTGAATAATCAGTTAAGTACTGAGATGCATAAAAAATATTTTTTAGACGATGTTTGGCCTATTCCACAACATATCAGAATAATTAAAAAAATCATCAAGAGTTATGTTTAAATAATGAAGCATGTGTTCCTACAATGGCTGCAATGAAAGAAAATAAAAACGGTGTAATGGAAAAACCAGTTATACAATTTAAAAGCTTTTAAGGACAAATCAGACACCCTTATCTAGTTTATGCTGATTTTGAATCCTTTTTAGAACCTATACATACATGCGATTGCAATCCAGAAAAATCTTTTACTAAAAAAACACAGCTTCAAACTATTTCAGGCTGTTTTATATGTTAAAAGCGTTTATAATAATTTCACTGAACCATTAATAAGTTATAGAGGTGTTAATGCGAACAAACATTTTATTAATAGTTAAACAACAATTTTTGAAACAATTCATTCTTTTATGAAACAAAATATACCCATAACAAATATTGCATTAAAAACATATAATACGACTACAAAATGTTATCTTTGTAAAAGAAAAGTTTCAGAAACTAATCTAAAAGTCAGAGATCATGATCATTATACTGGAGACTATAGGACCGCGGCATGTAATAACTGTAATTTAATTAATAAAAATGCTTTATTTATACCAGTAATTTTCCATAACCTTTCGAAATATGACATGCATTTGTTTGTAAAAAATCCATGTGAGGATAAATGTAAAATATTATTAATACCTGATAATGAGGAAAAGTATATTTCTTTAACTAAAACACTCAAGTTATCAAAAAATGAATACATACACTTAAGGTTTCTAGATTCGTTTAGATTTGTACAAACCAGCCTATCCACATTATCCACTAATTTAGATTTTAAACAATTAGGAAAAACTACAAAATATTTTACAGAACAACAACAAAATATTTTATTTAGAAAAGAATTAAAAAATTAAAAAACAATAATACATAGAAAAGGAATTTATCAATATGAATATATGAGTGATATAAGTAAATTTTCAGAAATTTAATTACTTTCTATTGATAAATTTTACTCTTCCTTAACAAAGAAAAATGTTAGTAAGATTGATGATGATCACGCATTAAAAGTATTTAATTATTTTCATATGAAAAATCTAGATGATTGGCACGAATAATATAACAAACTAGATGTACTACTTTTAGCAGATGTTTTCGAAAATTTTAGAGATTTAGCTTAAAATAGTGTTTATGAATTAGATCTAGCTTGGTTCTATAATACTCCTGGTTTAGCTTAGGATTGCATGCTCAAATACACTGAAGTAAAATTGCATTTAATAATAGATTACGAAATGTATATAATTTTTGAAAATGGTATTGGAGGGGGTATAAGTAAATGTAGTAACTGATATTCTAAAGCAGATGATAACACTCAAATGGTATATATAGACGCAAATAATCTGTATGGGTGGGCATTATCTCAGCTATTACCTAAAAATGATTTTGGATAGATAATTGATAATAAATTGCTGGATTTAAACGCTCTTTTTAATACAGCCGATGACAATTGTTACGTTTTTGAGGTTGATTTATCATTTCCAAGAGATCTAAAAATGCATAATAAATTTAACTATGTGCCACGTGCACTAGAAAACGCGTTATTAATAGGAAGAAATGTTAAAACGTTAGTATGCACTTTTAATAATAAAAAGAACCATATTATTCACTACAAATTACTTAAATCATATCAAGATCTGGGTATAAAAATAACCAAGGTTCATAGAGGAATTAAGTTTAGTCAATCAAATTTTATAGCAAAATATATTGGATTTAATACAAAGCAAAGACAATCTGCTTAGAATGATTTTGAAAAGGATTTTTGGAAACTAATGTCCAATTTTGTGTTTGAAGTAAGAAATCAGCAAAACTCAAGATCGCATTCGTATAAAAACACTCTTAAAAGGGGCAATAATTAAAGCAACGTTTAACTGTAGAACAAGATTGAGTGAAAATTTGGTTACAGTACACACCGTAAACCTTCCAAATATGGCCGGTCTCTGAAGATAACCGGTCTCTAAAGGTAGCCGGGGTAAATCCAGTAAAGTTACAAAAGATATCCGGTGTCTAAAGGTAGCCGGTCTCTAAAGATAGCCAGTCTTTAACGTTGGCCAGTATCTAAAAATAGACAGGCCAATGAGAAAGATAGCCGGTCTCTAAAGATAACCGTCCTCTTACGGTGACCGGGGGGTTAAGGCAAATGTTTTAAAAGATAGCCGGGGCTATGTTTGGAAGCTTTACGGTAGTTATAAGACTAACGTTAATTTTAACAAAGCAATTTATATTGGACAAGCAGTTTTAGACCTTTCAAAATATTAATTGTTTGATTTTCATTATAATGTGATAAAAGAAGAGTTTAAAGACAAAGCAAAGTTATTGTACATGAACACCAAAAGCTTTTTTATGAAATTCGGTGCAAAGCGACCCACAGATCCTTAGGGAGCGAAGCTCCGCAGCCCTCAAGCGACTTTTATAGTTTTATGAAACATAATCCTACTCATTTTGATACATCTGATTATCAGAAAGATCACAAACGTTTTTCAGAAGAAACTAAAACAGTTATTGACAAATTTAAAGATGAACTCATTGGGAAAGAGCTTAAAGAATTTGTGGGAATAAGATCTAAAACGTATAGTTACAGCACGCACGATAAAGTTGGAAAAGGACTGAAACGAATTCAGAAACGTGTACTAAAAATTGAAATTCATTTTGAAGATTTTAAATCTTGTTTATTTGAGGAAAACGAACAATATCATAAACAAACAGTGCTTAGAAGCACTGAACATGCGATTTACACAGAAAAACTTAATAAGAAATCTTTAAGTTGGAAAAATAATAAAAGACATCTAATTGAAGAAAGTACTGATACATATGCTCATGGACATGTATTAATATAAAGCATTGTCTTTTCAAAATGTGTGTAAATAAATGGAAAAAAAATTTGGTACAATGCGAACCACAGGTCCTAAAGGAGAAAAGCTCCGACGTCCTCAAGCACCGGACTGCATGCGAACCACGGGTTCTTAAGGAGCAAAGCACCGGTCCTGTAGGAGCGAAGCTCCGCAAGCGAATTTATGTCACGCGATTTAGAAGCGGAGGCACGCCTTTAAGATGCTTATCACAATTCCAAAATAGGATATCGAAGTATTAAAGATTTAGCTCTTAAAACACGTCGTATCTTAGCTAAAGCACAACAATATCTAGAAACACAAGATGTATACACTGAACACTATCCAAAAGTCAAACAATTTAAACAAAGACGATATTTCTCTAAAGGAATCGATATAATGTGGCAATGTAATTTAGTGTTTATGGAGCCAAAATGGAGTAAAACTGATGAGGAAAATCGCTATATAAATTTGATTATAGACACATTTAGTAATTATTTATAGGCCATACCATTTAAAACAAAAACAGCCACTAAAGTGCTTAATAGTTTTAAAACTGTTTTAAATGACAAACTTTCTCCTCAAATGATTCACACAGATAAAGGATCAGAGTATACTGCAAAGAATGTTCAAACGTTTTTTAAATCTCTAGATATTCAATAGTATACTACCGAGAATGAGTACAAAGCCATGATTGTAGAACGTGTCGCAAGAACTTTGCAACAACTGATGTATAAATATCTTAGTGATAATGATACAACTCGCTGGATTGATGTTTTACCAGATTTAGTCTTTAATTATAATCATTCACTTTACTCCTTAATAAAAATGGCACCAATTGAAGCATCAAAAAAGAAAATCCAAGAAACCGTACATACAAATTTATATGGTAAAGATTCACGTTTAGGAGAAATATCGCAAATTAGTATTACAAAACCTAAATTTAAAGTAGGAGATAAGGTTAGAACGCGTAAATTTGGAACAACATTCGTTAGAGGATACAAACCCACTTTTGCTGATGAAATATTATACATTAAAGATGTAAAAAATACAAATCCTCCTACTTTTATTTTAACAGATTACAATGGACATGATTTCAAAAACAGCTATTATGAGCAGGAGCTGGGGATGTATAATAAAACAGATGAAATGTATGATCATGAATATATCATAGTAACAAAGCAAACCAAAGAGCCTAATGTTATTAGGTTTTAATAAAATGGAAAGGATATTCTGATCCATTTAATTGTTGGATTGATTTATCTCCAAAACAAGTACAGAATTCGGTCAAGAACATAGAAGAAGAAAAGAAGACAGATAGATCTAATAAAAAACCAAATAAAGAACGAGCTAAAAGGCATGTAGCTAACGGAAAATAATAGTAAAAAAAGTAGTTATAAATGGGGGCTTGTTAAACTAGTCTTTGTATAAATAGTCGTTGTACTATTGTTTTAGAAGATATTTGACAGCAACTTACCAGAATTAAACAAATAAATTCAATCCAAGATGAAAAACTCAAAAAGATTTCAGAGCAGTTATCAAAGCTAGAAGATCGATTATTTAAGTATGTAAAACACTAATATAAATGATGGAAACAATAAGTTGTCTGAAATGTAAACAACATACACCTAATAAGGAAATGGAAACAGTTTTTACAAAAAATAATCGAACATTAGTAAAAACCAAATGTACAATCTGTGGTACTAAAAAATGTAAATTTATTAAATCTAAACAAGAGGATGACATTGTATATACTATCGGAAAATATGTTGGAGAAGTTCATTTCCCAGGTAGTAATTATTTAGGACCAGGAACAAAATTTCAAGAAAGAATAGCAGAGGAGATAACCCAGTAGACAGAGTAGATGAAGCCGCAATGCAATACAATTTAAGCTATAATATTTACAAAGGTAGAGAAAGCAGACATAAAGCAGATCGAAAATTATTAAAAGATTTAGATAAAATCGAAAAACCAACTATAAAAGACAAATTTTTTAAATTAACTACAAAAGCTGTAATAAAACCAAAATTATTTTTAGAATTAGGCATTTTGAAGAAAAATAAGCGCAAAGTGGGGTTTTCAATCCCTTGAGGCTTAAGAAGCAAAGCGGACCGCAGGTCTTGATGTAAATATACATATATAAATGAGTATTACATACACAAGCCCATCAGAACAAATAAACAGCAAATACGCCTAATGAAAAACAAAATGCTAATAATAAAATATTGAGACATCAATTTATTGCTGAGAAAACAGGTGATGACGCGTTCACAGTAGAACAAGAAAAAAAATATGCTCCAATAATTAACGCCACACAAAATATTAATAATGCAGTAGAAAGTAAAGCAAATACCGCTTCAAAAGAATTAGATCTTTTCAAAACAGATTCAGACATCAAAAATAAAATAATAAATAGGAATCAAAAAGAAATATACAACAAATTACATAAATATAATGAGGGAAATAAGCAACTGCTAGAAAACTTAGCTTCCCTAAACAAAACCACACAGAAAGAAAGAGATGAGCAATTAGCAATTGATAATGTACCTGAACTCATATTTCAGAAATATAATGGGGGTTCTACAGCTTTTAATTATTTGGGTAATTTATCTAAAGACGCTTTATCAATAAAACTTTAAGTGAATGGCAACATCAACACCGACGGCTATTATATTGGAAATAAAAAAATTCAGGATTTGAGTGATGATTTTATTAAAATCATATAAAAGAAAAGGAAAATGACAGTTGGTTTATGGGAATTATTAACTAAAGCACAACCTGATATAACAAACTATAATGCTAATGATACAGATTTATATGCGTGGTTCATGTTTTCAACTGAAGCATGCTATACTACCGAAGGTAAATTAAGATCTTCTAAAGGCGTGAAACGGGATATTATCGCAGACTATGGAACAAAACAAGGTATAATCGGTAAACAGAGGTCACAAAGTGATACTTCAAAAGATGGTGGTGGAATGAGTGTTAATCGGGGTTTCAACCCTTTAAGGAACCTAAAGCCCCGTTATAAACCAGCTATTGGTAGTGGCATTCGTTACATTTCAAATGATCCTGAAATTCTTGTCCAAATTAGAAACTACATTAGCTAATAAACAAGCAGGACATACGAACATTGATAAATCTGATATTAAATTAGCAATAGAAATTTTGGATAAATTTAAATCAGATTTTGCTATTATAGGTAATACAAAGATATATTGTGTTCTCCCGCAATATTTGTTTAATCATAAATGAATGAGAATCAAAATAAAATGAATGGGCTTCAAAATACAATGAATAATATTCTTGAAGAATTCAAATTGTCTAATAATAATAGATACGAAACAGATATAATACTAACCACAACAGGTAATGAAATAACAGTTTGTCATGAGGTTCCTATTCGAACACAAAGTGGCAAAATTGCTTTAAAACAGTTATCTACATATTATTCAATCCCAAATGTTGATGTAAAGAATAATAATTTTAGATATAAGATTGAAGATGGGGGATATATTGAAATAAATTTAGAAACAAGTAGTTATGAAACTAGCAGTATAAGTGAAATTATTAAACAATTATTGATTTTTGATGAAAATAATAATTCAATTAGTAAAGCTACACCGTAGGGTGGTATGTTTAAAACAATAAAAAAACCCAGATGTATCTATTATGAAGTGTGTAATTGAAATTCCTACGGGTTATGTGGTAGATTTCACAACATAATTCAATAGAAAAGTTGCTTGGTTTTACACAAAAAAATTTAAATGCGGGCAGACATATGTCGGATATGATAATTGATATTAATCCAGTAAATTCAGTTTTAGTTCATTATGATTTAGTTTATAGGTGTACTATTAACGGAGCTCCTTCAAGATGTATTTATACTTTTTCATCAAAAGTTCCTCCAAGATACAAAATGCTAGAAAGAGCTAGACATCCAGTATACTATTCTATTCCTAACCGCTTATAAATTGATCGATTAAACGTTTGGATCACAGATGAACATTTGAATCCTAATAATTTTAGAGGTGAAGCAATAACAATTGTTTTGTCTTTAACGTATTTATATTTTCCATTATAAATAAATGCTGTTACAAAATATGTTGTATTACGAGACGTAGAAGCCCTTAGAAGTAAGAAAATCCAGATAAGCCTCGAGGGATTGAAAATCCGACTCAAAAGATTGAAAATCCGACTCAAGGGATTGAAAATTCGAGTACTTAAAATGATTTGAAAACAAGAATTAAAAAGTTAGAGGGGTTGATTTTAGTGATTTTAAGCATTTTGTAAATCGTCCCAATTATTTTGCGCCAGGTTTGGTTTTATAACCTCTACTCCCAATTGATTGATTGTATTAGACGATTGTTTAACTTTCTTACTCAATGACAAGCACATACAATTAATTGAAGACTTTTTCATTCGAAAATTCCATCATTTTAAAATATCTATTATTTGTGTTTTACAAAATAATTTCCCAAAGAACCTGAGAACAATTTCCATAATTACTCACTACTTTGTTTTATTTATTTTATAGACAAAAGCTCAGTCATGCGCAATGCTTCTCAGTGGAACCCTGGCAATTCAAAATTTATAACCAATGCTTATTTAAGGGCTTGCTCCATCAAGAAGCTTGGTCACTTGGTACTAGATTTTCATCCAAGAAGTACAAATCAAAGATATTGGTTACGATCAAGTCTTTTTCCAGAGGACTGTGAAGCTCACGCCGAGTAGTCATTGACTGTCGGTTTGAAGCAGAACAAGATAGATTTGCACAACTAGATACTATTATCAAAATCGTAGTAAAAAAGCACAGTGTTGGCAGCCACGCAAAATCCATTGCGGGCTATAGTTAAATGCCTCATCAACTTCGAACGATTCTTCCAACCACATAAACAACAATTTCACAACCTTGTAAGAGACATTGTAGGCGAGTGTCTATTTGCCAGTTGTCTTGACAACCTGCGTAGCATCATTGTCGAATTTAGCGTAGTCATTACACGAGTAATTGCCAAGATATTTCCTTAGGTTTTAATTACAGAGATCTGTGTCTGCATGACACAAGATGGCTAAGGTTATGAGAGTAATCTGCCCGGAGCTGTACCAAAAGCTAATGGCGATCTATTCGGCCCAAGAAGACATCAAGCCAGAACCGATACCTGAAGTAAGCGAAGTAGTTGCTGACCTTGTGCAGACCAAACCTAATACGCCCCAATTGTCGCCAATACCTGATCGCTCATTAGAAGAGAGTAGCAACAAAAACAATAGTACTGATGACAGGCTGGATTCGCTAACGTTTGAGTCACAGCAACAAGAAGTACCCCCACAAAAAATTAGAAAGCAAACCAGAAAGCCCTTAGAAGGGCGTGCACACATAAAACATACTGTAACCTGTAACACTCAAAAAAAGTAATAAAAAGAAACGCTATTGATTATTTGATTCAGTACTTGTTTAGACTGTATTCTGTCATCATCATGGCCGTCCTAGTGCATCTTATTTTATTAAGCCTACCTCTCTTTGTTATCGGTAATGATACACAAGAGAATTATACGCTATCTCATATACTTAGCGAACAAGTGGCATCAAAACCAGTGGCTATACCGGTAGAGTATTTGGCCATGGAGACATTCGGACGGCTATTTCGAGGAGCCATGTCAAAACAATGCAACACATCAGATCATACAGGTTTGCATATTAGACTTGAGCATACAATACAAGTTTAAGGCTATATGTACCACTCATAGAATTTAGTATTATATATACTAGTAACATGTATACCAAAATCAGAGTTGTTTTGTCTTTCAGTGGCACATATGACATGGAGTCTGCTGCTTATCATAGCTGCTATTAAGGTTTACAAGCTGGCTGCAGCTCTACTTCCGCAGAACCATCCTTGAGCATTTACAGATATAAAGCACGACTGCAAACGAGAAAGCATCCAGTATCTAAACTGACGCAAAATGGACAACTTGGAAGAAATTCAACTGGCAGCTTCCCCACGTGCAACAGTGCAAGAAAGAGTATGTCGTGTCTTAACTGTGTAGTTTAGTGCTCATGATAATATTTGTATTTAATAATATTTTCTTTTTTCCAAATGTTGCTCTGTTCCATGAATAACTGTCAGTTTACATGTAGGTCGCGCGTCAATTACACCAATCACGTCGAATCTGAACACCAGTGTCCACGCTGTTTGCTCTACTCTACCCGTAAGGACCAGCATGTGTGTAGTGCACAAAGTATGAAAGGCGGCAACGTTGACGAGGCAGATTCAATTGAAAACGCCTTTTTCCAAGAAACATCAAACAGACACAATGGGACCATTGTCGAGCATACATATACACCAGAAGAAACTTTTCAAGACCTTTCCATATTCCTTAACCACATTGAAGACAACATGACCCTGCTACTGAAACAGCTTTTAAATATTCATACAAATATTAAGGCCCAGACAATATTTTGGCTCGACTTGGAACAACAAATTGATATCTATGGAGACAAAACCCTGAAACGTGACCGGGTTCATCTCTTGTCTGAACACCTAGACATATTCAACGTCGATGAAATATCAGATTTCTTATTCCAGACCGCATGTCAAATTGGAAATTGAAGCGGGTTGACAGTGTGATTGTAAAAGCTGGTAGCCTCCGGTTATTCTCGAATGTTCGAGTTACCGGGTGGCTGTCAATGCCCTATAACCATAAAGGATGCATTAACATTAGAAATAGTTGCACAAAGTGCTTTTAGTACTGTGTTGTCGCAAACAAATATTGCCAAGCTCTAAACAAAAAGAATAAAGAAACGGTCGAATACAATAATCAGCTGAAACCCGGAGAACCGAAGCGAACGGTAATCGACCTACAAACTCCTTTGACCTATGATCCATTCTTTGCCTAGTTTGATTTCACTCCGATCGAGAGCAGTACTACAATTTACGACGATATTCCGTAGTTTAAGAAGAATAACAACATTGGTGTAAACATCATAACCCAGCAAACGGACCGACTTGTGATATTGAAGAGGGCGTTGGCTGGAATCAAACCTATTGCAAACTTGTATCTTATAATGAAAGCTTTTGGTTACAAAGTCAAGTTTCATTTTGTTTTAATAACAAATTTTAGTTTATTTTCTACGTGAGGCACCAACGGCGACAAAAAGTGTAGGAATTGCTTGAGAAATCTTTCAAAAACAGTTTACATGGACCGGCACTTAGTAACATGTGGAACTGGCTCTGAATGTATAGAATTTCCAATATCAAACTCACTTAGCTTCAAATCAACGTTTAAAACACTTCCAATGCCTTAAACATTAATCTACAATATAAACTCGTGTAGTGTCAGACCAGTAGACATAAATCAGTCAAGTTTAGTTACAATTAACTCTGAGTTTGTTCCGAAATCGGTCAGCATTCTGATTTATCAATATTTCCTAGATAGTTTAAATGTAATATTTTTTGACTATTATTACGGCGACAACGTTGTTGAGTATTTTTTTAAGATGAATTTTTTCCTGGCACACACAATAACAAAATATTCAGGATGGCAAACCACGGTGCTGCACCATTTGCACACGAACTCGAACGTCACAATAACGCAACCAAATGCGACCTGTGTTTGAACTCATTTGCTAATAACAATGAACTAGTATCTGACAGTACGTCTGGCACCACGACCATTCAGTTGGTCAAGGTTGCAACATTACAAAATGTAGTGTTTGCAACCTGCAGGTTCGATTTAAACACTTTTTGCCGGTTGTATTGCATAATTCAGGTCAGTTTAATTTTCATTTTATTATCCAGGCTTTAATATCGAGAATATGTAACAGACGATGTAAGTATTATTTCCAAATCATCCGAAAATATCCTTGCAATGTATGCTACTAGTAAGCGCAACTACAACCCTGTAGTAACTGGAAGAAAGAGATATTTTGACGGAAAAAACCCCTATTCAAAAGCAACAATACGTTTTACTGATTCGTCGCGTTTTGTAACATCTTCTTTGACTGGGCTGTTTGAACCAATAAAAGGCGCACTCAAATTTGACATTTTATCGCAATGTGTCAATAGATTGGAAACTAATTCTAAGAAACAAAGATTGTTGCAATGTGTTATGCCCTATCTGAGTGCGCTATTGAATGGTCCTGAGATGTTAGTGTATGAAGGAGTACCATATCGTACCAGCTTTCAGGATATGGCAACAAAAGAACACATTTTATTAAATCAATTGGACACGATTAATCAGGTTTACAACACGTTTGATCTCAATAATGTTAGAGAATACATAAGGTTATGTTCAATGACGCAGGTAGCCATTCTAGGGGAGATTTGGTCCAATTTTCAAAAGACTGGTTTATCATCGTATGGCCTCGAACCCAATTACAATTTGACTCTTTCATCCTTTAGTTTTGATGCTTGGCTATATTCGTCTCGTGCAGTAATAGACTATGCAAACGACGACAAAATTTTAAACATCTTCTAAAGGGCTGTACGCGGAGGTCCGTGTTTTACGAACAGTAAATTTGTTATTACAAACAACGAGTCTTGCAAAGAGTTTGACACAAATAAAAATAGGACGCATATTGTTAATACTGATATCAATTCTTAATATCCGTATTGTATGCAATTTAAAATGCTAGTATCTGACTATAAATACGTATCAGGCGATGAGCTCTGTAAAATGAATTGGATGAGCATTAATAGAGATTCTGATATTGGTTACTTTCTTGTGGTGTCACTTGAATATATAAACAAAATTCACGATGCGGATCTCCCGCTGGCACCCGAAACGGCTATGGTTAACCTTAACGAACTTTCTGACTACTAAAAGCGCATGCTTGCAAAACAATGTGGAATATACAAGCGAGCTGTGAGTCAACAGAGACTTTTGATGACGTGCTATAATAAGTCAAGGAATGCTGTTTATTAACTAACGTTACAGTATTACATTAGCAAGGGAATGAAAGTGAGAGTTTCACGAAGGCGTGAAATTTAGACAAGAGGCGTATTTTAAATCATTTATTGATAAAAAAATAGAACAACGCGCACTTGCTACTTCGACATTTGCAAGCACGTATTTTGAGTTGTTAAATAATACAATATACGGGAAATCCCTACATTATGTTGCAAAACTAATTTATATCAAGCTATGTGTATCACAATCAAAGGCATTACATTTAATTTCTGACAATCGATGTACAGATTTCAAAGGTATTGGCCCTGAGTTAAGCATGATCGTTCTAAAGAAAAAGCAATTTATTCAAAACAACCTTATACAGGCTGGTGTTACGGTACTCGATATAGCAACGATGATGTATTACCAATAAATTGACCAACTAAAAACAACATTTAACAATAACATTTCAATTTACTACGGAGATACAGACAGTGCATACTTTGAAGTAGTTGATATGAACAAAACATTGATTCATGATTTAATACAACATGTACATTGATTTGTGTTGTAATGTGACCAAGGATGGATTCCTAGACACCCTGTGTATATCCATTTATGATGAGATTGGCATTTATGTTATAATCAGGACATATATGTAATTCGAATGTATAACACATATAAGTGATGTGGATAATGACGTGTATGTAATAATGTGTGTATTCAGCAGTAATTATCCAGCTCCATGCCGTGAACGGCTATTTAACTTATCATGTGATGTGAGTAACTGCGACTCAGTGTAGAGTCGTTAAGAATTGGAAGAGAGGAGCTCCAGACTACTTACATTAATAAGTTAACAATCTGTATCCAAGAATCAACCAGGATGGTTATCTTTCCACAGTAGTTCGTCATTATTATCTCATCTACATTCATAATAATTACGGCATCGAAGCCACTGAGCGTACTGCGCCTTCATGATCTTACAGGGGTTGAGATCGGGTTATTGTCTAATCATAACACGTAACAGCACGAATGGTTTCGGTTTTTTTTTGATAGAATTATTGTGATTATTTTTTCTTTTTAGAAAAAAAAAGATTGCTGGTTTCTTAGGGCTGCAAATTTAGATTTCGAGCAACGGAGGATCCTTCTACAAGCTAGTAGAAGACGCAAAGTGGGGTATATACATTTTTTTGAACTGTTTGAAAAAAATTGAAGACTATAGCCTACAGGACTTGTAGCAGAATAGTAAATTGTTTTTCTTCCCGGATGAATAAATATACTTGTGGTTTCTGTCATTCTTCAATCAAAACAACTCAAGAAGCGCATCCGAGTATCGAGATTGGTGTTCTTGGAGTAAGAGGGGGGAAGAAAGAAGACAAAGTAGAAATACAAACCGCACAAGGTTTCTAGGGAAAAGAAGAAAAGAAAATCCAAATTCAGCTGTACCAGTCACAGATCGTAAAGAGATTTTGTGTGAAAAACAGTTGAAAGTGCAGAAGAATTGTACCTATTGAAGTATCTACGTATGTACCAAGAAATAGACGTCAATTCAGCATACAGCAGGACCGGAATGGCCCCCGTGTTCTTAAAGGTTAGAAATTTCGTAAACTTGACTATTGGTAAAATTTACATGTTGATTTTATTCAAATAAATAACATACAAATCAGTTAAGTCAAATTTAAGTCAAAAGAGGCAAAACGACGCTTTTAAGTGTGATTTTGGAAAAATCTGAAATCGACCTTGTGAAGGGTAGCGCAATATCCCTGGTCACAACGAGGAAGCCAAGAAGCCCATACGAAGGTAGTAGGTGGTGCATTCGAGCTTAGAGAGGCAAAACGACACTTTTGCCAACAAATCTAGAAAATAGAAAATTAACCTTGTGAAAAAGAGAACAATACTCCGGTCATCTAGAAGAAGCCCATACGAAGGAAGTAGGTGGTGCATTCGAGCTTGAAAAAGCAAAATAAGCAAATTTTGCAGAATATTCCAAATAAACCTAGTGAATAGTAGAGCAATACTCCGGTCATCTAGAAGAAGCCAAGAAGCCCATACGAAGGAAGTAGGTGGTGCATTCGAGCTTGAAGAAGCAAAATAAGCAAATTTTGGAGGACTTCTCAGAAAATTCATACGGTCTTGGAGATTGGTGTGAGGGAAGTTAAAATCGAGTTTTTACTGAATCTCAATAAAAAAAACAGAAAAGCAATTGTGGTTAAAGTCCATAATTATCCAGTTTTGCGGAAAAACAAGAAAGAAACTCTCAAGTGTGGTACTAGTCCAGTGAGTGATTAGTGAAGTTTTCTAGGTACTCAAAGGAACTAAATGAGTGAACCTGAGAAACAAGCCAAGGTAGACGACCACGAAAATTAGTTACTAGACGCAACCAAGGATATCACACGAGCCATTAAACGGGGTCAACCTGGTCAATCAAGACCAGAAGCAGGGGCTGCTGCTACAACTAGCACTGAGCAAGGTGTTACATCTGATAAAGCTGTATCTGATATAAAGTCAGGACTTTCGACTACGGTCATTGAAGACAACCAGGATCAGAATACAGGAACACTTGAGGCTAGAAATCCTACAAAACCTGAAGTAACTATTGGATCCGACAAGAAACATCGGGAACGCCAAGCAGACTTAAGGAAGGCAGAAGAACAAAAGGAGAGAGATCGAATCGCTAATGAATACCTTATCACTTTTAAAAAAGCCCATCTAGATATAGCCAGGGAACTTGGCATATTAAAAGGAGAGAGCAGAAAGGACTCAATTATCTCGATTCTCAATGGAGAGAAGGTACTTTCAGCCTTCAACTCCTACAAAATCGGGAAGGGTCTAAAAGTGCCTACAAGGTTATTCCTAGCGTATCACAATCTAACTACTTTATTGAAGCAAGCTCTTGAAGACAGGCAACCTGAGCAGACATATAGCTCGGACGACGAAGAAGAAGACATTTTGTCATCAGAAATAGCCAGATTGCAAGGATTAAGGAACGCTACTCCAGGTCTACGTACTAGTGAGACAGAAGGAAGTAAGATGTCGAAAACACTTGGATCTGATCTGAATCATACGACAAAGTTGTCAGGACAGAATTACCCCAGATGGAAGGATCAAATGGAGCTGATTTTCCGAGCAAGGGAAATGGCTACCCTGATCGACACCAACCATGTCATCCCAGTAACCGGAGGACCAGACGTGACTCCAGATAGATTTATTCTAGGAAGAGTGTCATAAATCAAATGGCACTTAGGACGAAATTCTACAACTACAAGGCGAAGTCAGGGCTAAAGCCTACTGAGATCTACTATAAAATAGAGAAGCTAGTAAAGGACTTGGCAGGTGTACTCAAGCACATAGATGATTTGGAATTTACGACTAAGGTAATGAGCCAACTGCCGGACAACCTCACCTATTTCAAAAGAAATTTGGACACTGTTGCCGGCGAGTCACGTACCAAGACGGTGTTACTTGCCAGACTTCTACATCTGGAAGATAAAGAAGCCGAAAAGAAAGGAACTGGACCATTAGCCAAAGCTTACTCAGCACGGTATCCGACGGACAAGTCGGGTAGGAAACCGAAGTGGAATGACGGTAATACCAGAGGAAATCCCCAAAATGCAGAGATGGATCTGAAAACCAGACAGAAGAATTCCACATGCAACTATTGTAAAAAGAAAGGGCACTGGAAGAGGAATTGCAGAATATACCTAGCCGACCTGAAGAAAGGAGAGGTTAAGGGTCCCAAGCAAGGGAACATGCATCCCAAAGACGAGAAGAAGCAAGAGCATTCTAAGAAGGAAACAAAGGAAGATCCGATTGAAACTGTCTATCTGGCAAAGAATCCAAATCACTCCAATCCGCTTTCCTGGATAAGTGACTCCGGTGCTTCACGTCATATGTGTGGAGAAGGAGACTGGTTTATCAAGTATAAAAAGTTCCCGCATCACAGGAAACTCTCGTTGGCGGATGGAACGCTGATGTCCACCCCAGAAGAAGGAACTGTTTCAGTCGAGGCCTACATCCATGAAGACTGGAAAGAAATTGTCATTGAGAAAGTACTCTACGTACCAGGTGGTGAAACTTCATTCTCCGAAAATGTGATCGCGCTGAAGAGCTACTCCATACTAAGGGAAAGAAGGATGACCAAATTCTATCGCGGGGACAAGCAAGGGCCTGTAAGATTGAGTTTTATGTAAGCATGAATTAGACGTAAGTTATGGGAAGAGCTTATATTGAATGTGACGATTGCACAATGCGAACTAGCATGAAGAAGGACAGAGACGAGAGACGGAGGACAGGACTTCAGATTCAGTTAGAGTCGGGAGCG
>JAQFZC010003011.1:0-20420 GCA_034695205.1 Dicyrtoma fusca
GCCTCACCTCCACTCCAAGATGATTTTGAAAAGCAGTCATTGTACAAGAGCCGTATCAGTCCTAAAACAGAAACAGAGCTTTCAATTAATTGTCACCTCGACGATTCCCCTTCTTCTCACAGACAATCAAGTCTGAACCAGTTCAGCCACCACAAACCGGCCTTTTCCCTTATTCGTTAAATTTTGACACCGTCAATCAACAAATTTGAAATTTTCATTGCGACAATATTAT
Organism: Dicyrtoma fusca; assembly: GCA_034695205.1. Taxonomy (NCBI): domain Eukaryota; kingdom Metazoa; phylum Arthropoda; class Collembola; order Symphypleona; family Dicyrtomidae; genus Dicyrtoma; species Dicyrtoma fusca. Next base: position 233 of record JAQFZC010003011.1, read on the forward strand.
TAGTTAAAACACGAAATAATTTAACAATTTAAAACCATCCCCACTCTGAATAAATGGATAAATTGACCTCACTATAACATTTTTACAAATCAAATCTATTAGCCTAGCTGGCCTAGCACACTAAAGTTATTAGTTTTGTCACATTCATGACACATGTCTTTTATCTTTTGGCGCTTTTAACTAAATGTAATGCGACAAAAAAAATCACCGACTTTAAATCTACCGTCAACCGTGACTGAATTTTCATTAGCTCCGACGCGCTACTGAAACTACTGACTATTGACTATGCGATATACGATGCGGTCAGGCACACATTTCAACAACGCACATTCAACATTAAACATACAAGTCTAGTTTAACGTCAAACGTAAACATATTAATCTAGAACGAATTTGAGTCAGCTTGGGACACAAAAAAAACAGGCCCAAGCCCCCTTGAAAAACCAACCCACAGACAGTTGACGAAAAACCAGTGAACAGCATAGCAGTCATGTCATGCCACAACATAGCATGACATGAGCATGACCACACTCAACATTTTACAATAATCCAATCACTGGGTTATAAAAATCCCTTGACATTAAAAAATACAAATAACAAAATTTACAAGCTTGGACAAATGATGAATGTTAATTTCTCTAGTGCTACTCACTCACTTTTCTTGGTTCTTGGCAAATCCAACTCCAAAAGTTTTTGAGTTATAATATATGATATAGGTAATCCACAATTAAAAATCGAAACAGAGGCCTATTTCATACTTAAATGTTCAAGAGCACAATGTGGAAGGTGTTGATTATGAATGAAAAAACTTTTAAAGAGGCAACTGGCACGAGGAAACGTGTGAACTGAACTAAAAAGACACGTTCAACGTTTCCACCACTCACTCTCAAGATAAAAAAGATTGAAGAACTGCACACGTTCTACGTCTGCCGATACCACTAGTTAGTAGTAGTAATAGTAGTAGTAGTTGCACACTAGTAGTTCTAGTAAAGTATTTGCAATATTTCTTTTCGTAACTGACTCCTACTCGCATCACAAGAATCACAACTGAGGAAATAGATAGATAGGATGCTGCGAGAGAGATCAAAGATCTATGAATCTTCTTCTTCTTGTTGATGTCTGACTTTTGTGTGGAAGAAAGTTTTTGTCGCTTTCGAAATTTCCCCGGTATTTTTGGTCTCTCGTCTGCTGTGCTGTGTTGTGTTGTGCGAGTGAAGTGAATAGCCAGAAACCAGAAGAAAAAGCCCAATTCAGTTCCTCGAACGGCAGCTGGAGGCGCAATCGCTCTTTTGTGGATAACGCGCGCAGAAAAAATCAAAATAGAGGAACGAAAGGAAAGGAGTCTGTCTGACGTGACACACACTTGTATTTCCTAGACTTCCACTACGGTACATTCTTCAATGCAATGATTCAATCCCATTCCCATTCCCATCCAACAGGGCCCTCGCACATATGACCTCATCTCACTTAATCAACCCCCCTTCAAAAAAGTCAAAACTTGATTATCCATTTAAAAAAATGAAAACTCCCAATACCAAAGCACAACGCACCCAAAACCCAACGCTCCCCTGTCAAAAGTAACAAAGCTACTTCCTACCCTAAAAGAAAGAAGCTAGCTTTTCCAAAAAAAGTCACCCATCCTCACATTTGAGAAAGGCTACAGCTACAAGAGCTCCTAAAGCTTATAGTACTAATAGAAATAATAGAGCTACCCGTACATACATAGTGCTAAGGTATACTTCGTAGTAAATACTAAATAGTAAATAGTAATAGTAGGATAGGAGCGTTCCAAAAATGAGATGATCTCCCAAAGCTGGGGCTGATTTGAAAAAAAAGGGGTAAAGAATAAAGGGAAAATGTTTTGAGAGAGTGAGAGAGTGGAGTGTCATCCTGTCATCACATAATAGAGGAGGCAAATTTTTCAAAAGTATGTGTCTTTTTTCGGTGGTATTTACACTTTTCGAAATGATCAAGTGAGTCAAACTATGCGGTCATACTTGGAAGGCCCTAATATACTATCTGGTGGGATTCTAAACAGACCAGAAAGTCAGAGCGGCTGACAGACGGACGGACGGACAGACGGACGGACGGACGGACGGGCGGACAGACAAACGAACCAACTTTCCACTCACCAAGAGAAGCAGCAGAAGGAAATGCATAGACGAGCCTCTGACTCTCCTTCGCCCATTTTGAATTCCTCATCCAAGAATCTCCACTGCTCCCCACTGCTACCTCGCTCTTCCAACCCCCGGACATTCCGCCGATTGTTGCCAAATCCCACCTGTTTCGCACCCTTCCTAATTGCTTTCCTTCTCTCCACACAGTTCCTCTTATCTCAGTCCCAGTCAGAGACACACAAACCCGACACACGATTTACTTTTCAATTTTTCATTCATTCATTCATCCGTCCATTCATTGAGTCCGCTTTAATCGTAGTTAAAGCAGGAACTTTCAACGCCTATCTAGTCGACGTCCAGCTGTAGGTTATACTCCCAGAAATACTCTCGTAATCGTAAACGCGGCAGATGAGGATGAGATGGAGATGCACAGAGTTCCTCCAGCAGTAGCGGTGCGTTTCTGAGGAGCACCGTAAAAACTGGTAGACTCTGTTTATATAGTGTTGACTTACAGACTTACAGGTTTACAGAATTACAGAAGACTCACTTCCTGTTTCTGTTAGCACTTTTGTAGACTGACAGATGTAAATATAAAAGTATGGAAACTATGATGATGCACTTTAGACCGAACACCGAACCCCCATTCCCCATTTCATTTGGAGATGGATTATAGATTATAGATGCTAGTGAGAGGAGCGTGTTAGTCAATATCCATGAGGTTTTAATGAAAATTTGTAAATAGGAAATATTACAATGCAAATGAAATGACTGTATATAGTACTGTGTAGTTTAATTCATTCTTGACAGTGACAATAATCTGTGACTATGAATGAAAGCCCCGAGATTACGACTGTCGAGACGAGGACTACCCAGAGGCCCAGACCCAGACCCACGTATGACATACTATACTTAATACGTTTGACATTTTCATATGTACTTATTTATTTACAAACATTTTAACAATAATGCTCGTAGTGTACTGTCTAAAGATGCATAACTTTCCAAAAACGTTAAATGAAATGGCTCACATGTGTACTATACATAAATATGTATATGCAGAGAGAAAGAGTGAGTGAATACACCACAGCCACGGCTACAGTAGTTAGCACGTGGAAAGAGACCAGCTGGAAATGTACAACAAACACTACGACTTACAATTACATTACAACTTAACTTAATATATAAAGTCTGTACCTAACCTACCAATGTACACACATCCACATAATGCTTTGTACTTAAAAAGTAAGCACCTACTTACATCATGTGCAGACACGATGACAGCAATTAAAATGACAATCATAATCATATCACGATCATCAACAAATCCTCAGTAATTTAAAGAAATACGTTGTTAAAAATAACTTTGACTGTGTATAATAGTCTAGTGAGTACTTACTATTCTTTTTACTATAATTAAAGTTATCTGGTTCATTCATGAATTGTAGGTCTGTACCCAAGTACTTATTATCCTTATTTCCCCTACAGCTAGACTACAGTAGTGTTTTCCCAACTTAAGACGTAAGTAAACAGTGTAAAGACTGTAAATACTAGGAAGTACTACACTTGTGTTGACAAAACTCCTTATAGAGATTAAGTCGAATAAATGTACCCAAGTCACTACTCTGCTTTAACTTCCCATTCATTTGTTGAGCATCAGTTGGCAGTTCCGTTTTCCCGTTATAATAATAACAAACAGCTGTGCTTGAAAAACAATATTACTGGATAGGAAAAATACCTAACTAGCTGGACTATTTACCAAAATAAATGATTTTTAATTATTGGGCTGAGGGATGCATGTTAATGAAAGTAAGGCCGGCATTTTGTTAGTGGTGATGATGATCTGTCTGATGACTAGTGATGACTGATCCGACTGACTGACTGACTTTGGAGAGTTTTGTTTTGAGGTAGGTGACAGGCTGAAAGTTGAAGACTAATATTGCAGAAAAAATAATAATATTATGGGATGGCAGTTGGCAGAGTCGAAGAGGGAGATTTTTGTTGTTGGGACGGGAAAGAAAGTTGGTTGGGTTGAGCTTGCAACACTGGACTCACGAGGGGTTGGTAAATAGACCACGTGAATGAAGGAATTAGTCCCTTTTCACGCTCAGTGATGGCGCCAATCGTTGTTGTACAGATTTGTGATAAAATGTCGCTAGAAATGGTGCAAAATGTAGCGTTTTTCAAGTAAAAATTATTCAAATTCCAAGTTTTCGAATCACGAAACAATGCCTACTGTGTATTTTCGGTAAGTGGAAGTGAATTAGAGTGTACAGTTCCATGTGAGGTTTTTCAAAAAATAATTTGTGCTCTGTAGTTCCGTCATTCGGGGGGTTTGAATCAAAGTAATTGATATTTTAATTGCGTTCTACCTCTCTCGAAAAAAAAACTGTTAATTGAAAGGTGCACAACTATGAGGACTAAATATCCATATATAACGTTAATTACCGTCACTCTAGAGAAATAGGTCATTTTGTCAAGAAATTTCCGTCAAAATTTTGTTAATTTTTTTAGTTGAAGTTTCACGTGCTGCCATCTGTAAATATTAGTCAATTTTTTTTGTTTTTCAAAAATTATTTCTTAAATTAATCATTATTTGACTTTTCATGAGCCTCACTTTTGGCAGTTAACTCATTTTCGAAAGGAATTGTTCACACACGATTTTTGAATGAGTGATGAAATATGAAGAATGAACGGGTGACAGGAGGGATTTGGGATTGGGATTTCATTGAAAATTTGTCAATTCTTTTTCGTGGCTCATATATATATATATACATGTATGTATGTATGTAGCTTCTGTGGGTTGTGCACCTCAACTTTCATGTGATGTACAAGGTATCTACGTATTTTGTATTTTTACGAGAAAGCCCTTGTCTCATGTCATTATTGGAGATTTTGATTATTGTCCACAAGATTAAAAGAGTATGATTGTGTTATTTGTCAAGTGGAGAGTTAGAAGGAGGATAAGGATTCTTCGGGAGTGTGGATAATTTCTAATTAGAGAGCTGAGTGCATAGTTGATTAGTTGTTAGTGTGAGGGAATGGGTCCGAGTCCGAATGGGTAGATGATGGGGGTATAAATTTGTTTTTAACGTTATATACAACATATCCTAGTGTTTATGTGTACTTGTTGTGCAAATAGCGAGTCAATTTTAATTGCCTCTAATTCCTTTATGTAAGCTTCTTGATTCTGGAAATCTTACATCAGTTCTGTGGTGTGTTATGGTGATTCTGTTTTTGACGGCTTTGGTTCAGTCATCAGTGCATGGTGTATGATGAATGCCGTCTCAAATGTCACAAGAGTAATAATTTAGTATGTGCGGTAATTCATGACTTGGTTTTTGTTTTGTACAGTAACGGAAACAAAATGAAATAGAAAACAAAATTAAAATGTCACAGCGAGTGAAGAAGCCTGGCCGATCAGAGGAGAGCCAAGGTAGTATTTTTTGTGTTGAGTAAATCTGTAAATGTTAAGATTGATTGATAAATTATTTTGATCTATTTATTTGTAGGATGCCTGATTTCTTATTGTTGTATTGATTAGAATATGAGAATGAAGGAGTCCATTCAAAATTAATTTAAGCTTTTGAAAGTGCCTTATCCTATTGTGTCAAATTTAAATTCGTGTTACAATGGGAATGGTCCCTTTATATTCACGAGTATGTTTATGTACATCAGGTAAACGCCGACGACGGCGACCTAGCGGCTCGGACGCTGATGAAGATGGTACTCGGTCGGGATCCAACTCAGGTGGCAACGGGTCTTTGAGCGGAATGTGGACGCCACGACACTTGAACGATCTGAAAGTGTCTTCCATCTACAACCGAAATTCCGCTGAAGCACCCGCAGAGGTTTGTGTTCTTAAGATTATGTCCAAAATGTTCAGTATATTCAGGTTACGGTGGGGAAATAATTATTAATGAATCAGATCATTCATGTGTACGTATGTGTATGATCATCAACATAAGTACTTGAGTGTGACGATGCGTTTGTGTGTTTGAATATACAGCTATATCGAAAAGATCTTATCAGCGCCATGAAGTTGGCGGACAGTGAACCGTTAACACCAGAAGAATATTGGTTAATCACTGACCCATGGAAGCAAGAATGGGAAAAAGGTGTACAGGTTCCCGTCAATCCAGAATCTCTTCCGGAGCCTGAAGTAGTCGTAATCTCACCTGTCGCTGAAAGAAGCCATGACTTTAGACTGTAAGCAATATTCTAAAAATGTGTTTACATTATTTGTAATTACTTGATAAAAATTAATGAATTTTCTAAAGGATTAATGATCTACCGAGTAGCATTAGATTAGCATTGTAGCATTCGTGCTTTTCTTGTCTACCAATACAAATGACAAATGCGTATTATTCACTTGCCAATTTCAGACCCAAGAAAAAGTACGTCAGAGTCACGCATGATGATTTCTTCAACCCTGACTATCATCAGTTGGTTTCAACGGCTGCTAGGGCTGAAAAAGTGTGTAGTTATGACTTAGATGATGTAGATGCAGCTTGGCTTGGCTGTTCGAACGCTGACAGGGGTATGCAGACTTTACCGGTCATCTCCGAATTTTTGATGGAGCAAGTTATTGAAGAGTTAGAGTTGCAGTGTTGGGAGCAAGTTCAAACTATGCTCAAAAGTCAGGAAGGATTGGGGATAGAGTACGATGAGAATGTCATTTGCGATGTGTGTCGATCTGTAAGTTGTTTCACATCATGTTCTACCACACTTGTTTTATCTCAAGTCATGGATCTCATTTCGTTCTTCGTACGTGTTTTTATAATTCTTATTCTAATGAAATTTGTATGATCTGTATTAATTTAGCCTGAATCCGAAGAGGGAAATGAAATGGTATTTTGCGATTCTTGCAATATTTGTGTTCATCAAGCATGTTATGGAATTACAACTATTCCATCAGGCTCATGGCTGTGTCGAACCTGCAGTAAGTTCTTATTTAATTATATGCTTGCTTGAAGTGTTGCATAATTTTAGTAAATATCAGAAGTATAAATTCCTGTTTTTAAATAAAACTAGCCCTTGGAATCAGACCATCCTGTGTTTTGTGCCCAAATATTGGGGGCGCTATGAAAGCTACCAGGTCAGGGCACAAATGGGCACACGTTGCCTGCGCAATCTGGATTCCTGAAGTTAGTATTGGCTCCGTAGAAAAAATGGAGCCTATTACAAAAATTTCTTCGATACCCGTAAGTCCGTTTGCTGGATCTGTTCATTTCGTACCAGTGGTTTTTTATGCTAAAGATATAGTTTACATTTTGGTTATTGACCGCTTGATTTTTCGTTATTAATTACAGCCCAGCCGATGGTCTTTAGTATGCGTCCTTTGTAAAGACAAAGTAGGTGCTTGCATTCAGTGTTCCGTTAAAACATGTAAAACGGCGTACCATGTAACATGTGCATTTAAAAACGGTTTGGAAATGAAGCCAATTATTGTGGATGAAAACGCTGAGGATGGCATCAAATTAAGAGTAATTTGTTTCCCTTGAATTTAAAATCCTTTACTCCATTTTGGGTGTATCTTTAACTCTTTAGACCAATATAGTACGTAGCAGTAATATAATCTTGTAAGTTGCAACCATAAATGATGTCAATTTACTGAGAATGTAATTCGTTTTCTAGTCTTACTGTGAAAAGCATAGTGTAAATACGAAAAAGGACAAGTCAGCGAATTCTGGCTCTGAAGAAGATTCCGAAAAGAAGAAAGCTCGAGCTATGACAGCTGAAGAAAGAAATCAAGCGCGGGCCGAAAAGTATTTTGTTATTTTACTTTTGTAGTGTATTAAAATTATTGTATTTATTTTTGACTCAGATTTAACTCATTTTGTTACGATTTTTTAGGCTGCAGCAAATAGAAGCTGAATTTTATAAGTACGTCAGACTGAAGGATGTTTCCCAAAATTTAGCTGTGGATATGGACATCGTTAACCTTATCTATAACTACTGGAAATTGAAAAGAAAGGTATGCTAATCGTATTTCAGCAAATAATAGGGATTTGCGATGTTACAAGGTCAAACAGTTAAAAAAAATTTGTGTGTATTATATAGTCACTGAATAATCGACCGCTGGTTCCTCCACGGCCCGAAACAACTCAGCTACTAACGCAACAGCAAGAGCAAGATCTGGAGCAAATGAAAATGTTTGTTCAGTTGAGACAAGATCTTGAAAGGGTAAGAAAGATTGCACGAAGTTGAGTTGTAATTATTGAGTTATGGGATGAGAGTAAAAATAAGCATTGTATTTTCAATATTTCACCAGGTTCGTAATTTATGCTACATGGTCAGCCGTCGAGAAAAACTATCGAGGACATTCTTCAGGCTGCGTGAACAGACCTTCCAAAAACAGGTACGAAATTAACAGTAAAAATTCTGAATTTCCTTAATTTCCTTTACGGTTGGCTTCTGTCATCGGTTCCAAATTACTACAAGTATGTTTGACTCTTTTCGATTATTTCTGCTCAGGTGGCATTGCTTAACGACAAATCGATAGACCTAAATTCACTTCCACCGACGGAGAAAGTTGCCATTCTAGATGCTAATCACGGTCCTTCAATTTACGATAAGTTTTATTCGCACGCCGGTGTGTTGAGTAATCATAAAGACTACGATTCTCTTGTGAGTTTAATTCTGGGTGAGGAGAAGAAAGATGTGTTAAATGGGACAATTAAAGGAACAAAAGGTAAAAAGTCTGGGGATAATCCGTATAAAAAGACGTTTGTGAACGGTGCACGCAGGAGGAATCTTTTAGGCGAAAGTTGTTCCAGTATGAGTGAAAGTGAAAGTATTCTATCAACTGCTGGAGATGGACCTGCAAATAAATCCTCCGAAACCCCAGCCGGAAGTTCTAGGAAACCCCTAGCTTATTTGTTTGATACAGATTCTAGTAACGATAACGAAAATGTTGCTTCAGGTAGCACTGTGAAGAAAGGTGCTAGTTCATCTTCCAAAAGTGTTCCTACAAAAGGCAGAGGCTTGAAACAGATGGAAAAGTTATTAAATAAGTCCTCCACTTCCGATTCTGATGAATTAGACATGCTGACTCCAGCCGCTTCTAAATTAAGTACAACTCGAAGCAATCTGCGCAAAAGGGATAATATACCCATCTATTCAGATAGCGAATCTGAGGTCTCCGCGAGTGATTTGCCCGTTAATAACAACAGCAGTGCTAATAATAACACTAGTAACAACAATAATGTGGTTGCCACGAAAGGTGCTCTTAAGGAATTTGTTGGTAAGAAAAAGAAAGAAAAACCAGAAGCAGTAACCACAGTAAGTGCTCCAGGAAAGACTCGTGCAGCACGGGGTAAAGGAAAAGCAGGAGGAAAAAGGAAGAAAGGAAATAATTTTGATCCCACTGAATTAATCGTTCCCCAGAGGGAGGCAGCTAAGAAGGCTTCAGAAAGTATACGCACCGTGAAAGGTCGTGGAAAGGACCAACCTGGTGCACCAGGGGAAGCGCCAGACAGTCCTCTTCCGAACTCAACTGGGGTATCGTCCAACAGTGGTGTTAAAGACAAAGATCTTCCATTGCCTGTGGTCCCATCCAAAGAAGTTAGCAAGACTAAAGAGACGAAGCACAAGGAGAAGAAGAGTGAAGCGTCTTCTGAGACGGAGAAAGAACGACCGAAGCTCAAGAAGGTGGAGAAGAGCAAAAGCCCAGAAAGAAAAGCTGCAATAGTCAAAAAGATCTCGAAACCCGCGAATAATAATCAGATAGCCAAAGCGGACGACCCGGTGAAAGATGAATATGAGTTTGAAGGGGATGAAGGAGTTCCTGCTAAGTCAGTTTCTTATGTTCCCCAGCGACAAGCTGCGAAAAAGGCTGCTGAGCATATACGAAGCGGTCTTAGTAATATTGTAGCTGCGAGACTCATTATTGAAGATGAAATGGAGGCGTCCAGGAAAAAGGCCAAAAGTGAATTGAAAGGCAAAAAGAGCCACTCTGATTCTAGTTCTGCTCCAGTTACTGGAAAAACTTCGAAAAGGCTTAAATCGCCCTTCCGGGATCTGTTTGAAGAACCTTCAAATGTTGATGAGGATGAAAGTTCTCCTAAGTCAAAGTCTAACAAGGATCGTGCTCTCCTTAAAGGTTTGCTCCCTTTTCAGTTAATCAATACTTATTGCTTAACCCCAGAAGTAACTAATTTTTTTTATTTAAGATTCGTTTATTTCAGCTAGAGGGTTTGCAGTATTTCCTTTCGTAGATTTTACATGCATTAAAAATTTGAATGTGTACTTTCTTCCTCTGTTCTGGAATGATTCAATCTGCATCATCTATAGTTTTTAAAAAATCTGGTTCTGTTAATGTTTTAATGAGGTCCTAAACGCGTAAGTTCGTAATGAAATGTGATTTCTAGAATTGAGATTGTGTAGGGGTCATGTTGTTCATTTATTTGCGACTCGTTCAGTTGGCTTGACAGTTCAGTCAAAATTGGATTGTATGCACAGTAAGTAATTAGTGCGGTATTGTGAACCTTACAGATGGAGAGCCGAACCGAGCGGGTGGGAAAGGAGGAAAGAAAGAACCTGCTGTAAAAGCTGTTACGAAAGGAGTGACCAAAGAGAAAGACACAGACTGGCCCTTTCTTGACAAGGGGTCGCAGTCAGCGTGTCGACGAAGTAGGGAGCGGAGCAGCAGCTCAAGTAGTAGCAGCAGCGGAAGCAGCAGCTCAGGGTCTTCCTCCTCTAGCCGCTCCTCCTCATCTTCCCGGTCGTCCTCACCTGAATCTGCGTCCCCTGAGCCCTCGGTCACCAGAAAATCCCCAATCCCTGTCAAACCTACACAGTCTTCGTCAGTCTGTTCGACCTCTTCGAGCCCAGGTACGAAGCTTAAAACTTCCGAGCGGGTGCCGAACAATCGACTTCGGTCGCAGACTCCTCCGAGAGCGAAACCTCCCCCCAAGGGTCGTGGACCCAAGAAGCCTGGACCAAGGCGAGGTTCAGCTTCAAGTCCACATGCGTCCTCACCTAATCCCCCACAGTCGAGGAAAGCCCCGACAACAGCAATTAGCACAACAGAGTCGAAGACCATTACCGCTGAGGAAAGCAATAAGCGACTACGGAAGCCCAATTCGAGCGTCAGTACGAGCGTCACCGGACGAAACCGTAACACTACCTCACCGTCCAGACGTACCACAAGCCCCTCTAAGGCTAAACCTCAAGAGAAAAGCCCACGAAGAACGAGAGAATCAAAGGTCAGTCAAATCGATGAAGAACGCACAGGAAATAATAGCAACAAAGAGAGAACTTCGCCCAAGACGCTGAATACAGTTCAGCCTGAACTCTCATCCGACTCCGAGCCAGACAAACGTAATAGAAAGGCTAACAAAGCTAAAGCGTCTTCACCCTCAAAACCTTCCAACTCAACCTCAACATCTGCGTCTAACTTAACCAGTTTGCCCAACGAATTAAAAAACAAACCCATGCCAAAAACAAAAAAGAAGGAACTAGGCTTGATTTCAGATTCAGAAAACTCATTAGCGGAGGAAAAAGAGAATTCATGTCTAGCTACCAGCGTCGTTGTCAGCAGTCCTAAAGATTCTCCTAAGAAGGCTCAAAAACCCATTGTACCTGTTATGTCCGTTATGTCGCCATTGACTCCTTCATCTGAAAACAAAGAGAAGGAACATAGTGTATCTAGGTCATCCGACACGGAACCGGAAACAAAGAGAGCTCGGTTAGATTCCACGGTCGTTGCTACCCCTGACACTTCCTCTCAAACTTCTGTAGTTGAAACCTCCACCAATTCCATGCCTCCCGTATCATCCGTGGCCACAACTGTGCCAGCGACAACGGCAGTTTCTCCCGCTCTTCCTGTTACTACCATAAAATCCATATTCTCACCTCCTGGACCTGGTCGTCCTGAGTCAGAACTTCTAGACTTCGACACGGATCTGTACGATTTGGCTCGAAGTGTAACTGAAGATTGTGCCCACGTGGATGGCGAAGACAGACATTCTGGTGGGTCTCTGTCGTTTTCATTTTCTCAGGACTTGCTGTGTAGGGAAGACAACAAGGAAGATTCTGCACAGGCTACTCTCAATCTTGTTGAAAAGCTCCGGCTTCAACACGCAAGGAAATCTGGTACAACAAGTACAACTGGGCATCGGCCATCTACGGAAAGTTCCTCGGATGTGGGTGAGAATGTAGAAGAACAACAACCTAAAAGTCCTATTTCTGAAAAGGAAGAAAATGTTGTTATTTCTTCGAAAACTCCAGTTGAGTTTCAAGACAAAGGTGTCTTTGAACCGCGCTCGAAATCCCCAGCCGTTGTTTCTAGTGACAGTCCTGACATGAGCAAGTCTATACAAGGTGACGAGAGATGGGTACCTCCGAGTGCTGTTGTTCCCAAGTCTACTAGCAGTTCCACATCTGTACAATCGATTCACCCTAAGCCACCTGTCACACAGCATGAGATACAGCAACCAATTACTATTCCTGTGGGACCTCCAAGTCATCCTTCGGTTGTTCCCATCAGGTCTGTGTCGATGGAAGCGGAAGTCGTTGAAGAGAAGGTAGATTTAAATGTTACTCCTGTCGCTATGAATTACATGGATCAGAATATGAATTCGAAACAACCAGAATCTCCTGTAGTTTTTCTCCAGCACCAAATCCAAGCTCAGAATCAAAATATTGTTCCTACTGACAAAATCAAGGAAGAGTTGTCAGTAAGTGCCCTACCACCGGATGTCGTCAGTAGTAATTTTAATAATAGTACAGGAGATAATATGTTCGTTCCAACAATGCATAGCAGGCAGTTCCCTGCCCAGTCTGTAAATGTTTCTAATAAAACAGCTACAGCATCAGCGTTGATGAGCAACGTTCCTGTAACATCAAGTGGTTTGCTCAGCCCTTCAGCATTAGCAGCAGCCGCGGTTGCAACTTCTGGAATGAATATGTCACAAAATATCAATGTTCCACAACTCCAGCTACCCTTTGGAGCTTCTCATCCGCCTCCAGGTCCTGGTCCACCTGGCTATCCACAATACTTGTATCCTTTGTCGAATTCAACGTTGGCAAGTGTAGTTTCTTCATTGACAAGTCAGTTTTTTCATCCTAATCCACAAACTTCCATTCCCAAAACATCCCCTACATCTCTAGGAAGTGCGAAAGGCTCCGCTGCCGGATTTCCTCCAACATTCCCACCTCACTTCTTACCCACTCAGGAGTTACAACAGCAAAGACAAATCTCACCCCCAGCCCAAAGTCCGACGGTTGTGGTAGCTGCTGCAGTGGCTGCCGCGTCTCAGCGACGCTCTTCGGAAGTCACTGCGTCATCGTCTGTGATGGATAGCGCAGGTAAAGTTGACATTGGAATGTCAAATTCTCTTGTGTCTGCTGTAACAAGTGCAATGCCACCACTGTCTAAACCGCCTCTTAGTTCTCCATCAATACTCCTAGCAGCTAGTAAATCTACAACTATAACGCCGGCGCTGCCTCCGCAGTCAACTGTTGCTCAGATTATTGAAAGCGTCGTAAACAATCACTCTGCTGCTGTGGCAGGAAAATCCTCACCGCTAACTAATATGAGTTTAAGTACAAATACAAATATTAATTCTCCTAACAACAACAGCAGTGGACACAACCTTATGAGCAACCTCATTAACTCGAATGCCACTCCCTCCATCAAACAATTGAGTTCCTCTTCAGCCTGCAATAGCAGTAGTTCTAGTAACATCGTACAAAATCATTCATTACTTGGAAAGTCTCCTGTGCTTGGTCAAGGAGCTCCTCAACTTCAGCAGCCACCCAACAAAATCATAAATGTTGACTCTGGAATTTCGGATTTCAGCGCTGTTTTGTCAAACAAAACGGAGAATATCATTCCAACCAAAGCTCCTGCTCACAACCATAACCATAATCATCATCCACACCAACACATTCATCATCCTGTTGTACCTGTTAGCAATGCAGTGAGTCCGAAAGGAAATGGCGGAAGAGGAAAGCGCCCGTCCACTCCAAGGGCGAAAGTAGAGCGAGTCATTGTGGAAGAGGTTAGCCCCAAAAGCAACAAGGGTCGTGGAGAGAGAAAGACAAGTAGTACCTCACCGGCGAGAGGAAGTCATAAACCTGCTACAACACCTAGACGTGGTCCTGGCCGAGGGCGAGGGAAGGGTAAAGGGGTTGTTGGCGTCCGAAAGGACCTCGCTGGAACCGTCTATGATATTGATTTCGATGAATTTGAAGAGAATTCCGAGGAAAAGTTTGATTTGAGAATGCTGAGAGAACGAAGGAAGTCTAGTGATGTCTATTCGGAAGCGAAAAAATCTGAAAGTTCGAATGCTAGTCCTACTCATTTTGAAAAAACATCTCCAGCCTATCGGAACAGTTTTGAGAATGAAAGCAACACCCGCGTGGATAAGAACATGTTACCTATTCTGCAGGCTCCGCTGCCTGGCCCTGTTGACATGCGAACTTACAACGCTTCCTTACCAGAAGCTGTCACTAATAATACGTTGGGTAGTATTTCATTTCCACACACAAAGGATCCGAACGTAACGGACATAGCTTCCTTGTTTATGAGCAATACTAACTTGAGTGCAGGTGTGAATGATTTGGAGGAATTAGATAAAACTTTGGAAGCTCTCACATCTTCGACGGCTAATTCAAAGTCAACGTCATCCTCCTCAATCGTACACACACAGGCCTATTTATCCCAACATCCCCAAAAACTAATGCACCAACACCATGCACATGAACATCTCGTGCATCATCATCACCACCATCCGGCTAACCCTTCAATCCTCCTTCAAAAAAATAATACTCAAACAACTATTGTTCCTGGAGGAGATTCCAGTCTTTCGAATTCCAAAGATTCGGATACACCTTCTCTAACCACATCCATTTCGGATGGGGATTCTAGAAATCAGCTTAAGTTCAAGATCAAAGGGCCATTTTTGGATGCAAACTATGCTAGTTCCACTAATTCGCATTCACTTCCACCTCCTGGAATAATTTCTAATTTCCCTCCCCCACTTCATATGAATCACACGACAGAGCCTTCTCATCCTATGATGATGAATGTCCCATCCATGATGAACAACACATCTAATCTCAGGAGAATGAGGAAGAAAGAACTTCTGCGACAGTATTGGACGCAAGATATGAATATGGATGGCAGTTCTCTCAACCCGTCGTACTCATCTGAGATGGGAATGCCTGCTAATACGATGACCCATCCAATCAATAGATCAGTTATCACTATTCCCAAAGCTGTAGCTTCAATGGCCATAATACCAACAAAAGAAGACTACCGAATGGATGATATGCCGGCTGAGGATGACAATATCACTCCAACAAACACCCTTAGCTTTCCACTGCCCGGTACAGAGAAGAAAAGGCGAAATCGAGGGGGCTTGAGAGAAATTGCTGCACTGGGTATTTTACCCCCAGATGGTCCGCGTGAGAGGAGACGAGATCGTGGAACCACCAATTTACCAGCAGCAACGATTAGCTCGGAATCAAACGCACGAAAACGGGGACGAGCAAACAGCAATAAAGTGAGTAGAAGTACTTTCATACCTCCAACTTTGGTGGAGGCAGAAGAGCCTAATTTGTCTGGTGCTAGTGGCGAGAGCGGTAGTTCTCGTATGAAATCCGCATTTCCCTCAGCCGCCGTCGGTAAACAACAACATAATCCCATGAGTAGTGTAGTTAATACAGTTAATCATCCCACGCCAAAGCTTAAAATTAAATTTGGTTCTGAACATACAAGTGTAAATCCTGTGAATAACGTAGTAGCTAATAAGTCGAACAACCAAAGTGATTCGGACAAAGAGACACCTACAAAGAAAGCCAAGGGCAGGCCACCTAAGAAGCGAGGAATAGCCGAAATACCAGCCCCACTCCCTCCGACGATGGAAGAATTGAAAAGACAGAGTATGAAATTCCGAGAGATGATCATGCAAGATTTCGCTGTAGCCGAGAAGCGGGAAATTCTTGCTTTGACGGGAACACGACGTCATAAGAAATCGAAGGGTAAGAAAGGAGTTGGGGGAGATAGTGAGACCGACGACTCAAACAGATCCAAATCTCCGGATGTTAAAGTTGTGACGGAAATTGCACCCGGGTCGAAATTAATTCTTCGAATCAAAAGCAGAACTTCTGCGGCAAGTTTGCCTAACACTGCGGCTCCACCTCCTGTTTCATCAGCCCACAGTTCGGAGGGAAACAATTCCAACTCCACGAACACAAATACCGGTGGTGATGGGGCAAGTGGACTTGTAAATCCCGTTTCAGCACCAAATTCTATCTCAGTGCTTCGGGGTAGCAGTGGTAATTCAAGCACGATAGGCCTCGGATCGGACAAGCAAGACTCGTTTGATGCAAAGCCCAAAGAAAACGGTCCAATCACTTCTTTAAATCCTGCAAGTCAAGGTGGTCCTAGTGGTGTGAACAGTTCTGCTCTTAACTCCATCAGTTTTATGCATGTAGACGGGGACGGAGTTGAGAATGACTCGGGCTTCATGGGGAGCAGTGAAGGAAGTAGTGGTAGTGGGACTTACAGTGCAAGTACTAAAAATTCTTCAGCTTTGAATAGTAGAACTGAAAATGATTTAGGACTGAATAAAAATGTAAATATTAGTAATAAACTTGGGGTAGGAGATACTAAGAAATCAGTACTGGCGAATAGTGCAATTCCTGGATCGTCTAGTTCGACAGTGTCAAACGCAAATAGTGCTGTTATAAGTGGTGGTGATCTGCCTAGTTCCAATTTAACAGAAGTTAATAGCGATTCGCAACAAAAACCTTTTGAAAAAATTATGCCGATTCGGTTAAAATTAAGTCGCTGTTTCGAAGGCTACGATGGGTGGAAGAAGAAGGATAAGGAACGTGACAAAGGAAATCCAAAACAGTCGGATAGCTGTGAAGTGAGATGACCAATTGGTTTGCTAAATTATTAGCATACATTATACTCTCAAGATTTACCATTTCCTTCTTCATTTAATTTATTTATACCTTTGTTGTGGCTGTTCCTGTTGTCGACGGTCAATGGTCAAAATTGGCTGTAACCCCTGACCCAACGGGTTTGCTGTACGAGGGAGCGTATTTTAGCGGTCGAGTCGAAAAATTCTCAACCAGAAGCGTACAAAGAATTTATTTCAGCATGAACCTCGCCACATCAGGCCACAGAGTGCACGTACTGTAAAATCCTGGCTTTAAAATTAAACGGCGGCGATTAAAATCGAAATCGGAATAATCAAAAATCAAGCATGAACACCGCGACCTCATTAATTTTCAACAACCTACAACGGAGATTATACTACAAATTTATTCTACTCAGTTTTGTTAATTAATCGTGTTTACAGTGACAAAATTTTTTAAAAGAATAATTTTTGGTTTATAATTTAAATTCTATCTCTTTCTTTCTAATCTAATCTGCAACGTATTTCATTCCTTCCTTCCTTTGGAACACAAACTACTATGATAATGTATGCATAGCGTACAATTTGGTATAATTTAGAGTATTTACTTGTTTTACTTTTGGATGACAGTACACGTGGATACATATATATATATTTAATTATACATAGATACATACGATTAAGACTACTTTACTTACGGTAGACAGGTGTAACTGTCGGCAGAAATGTACAGTTCAGCGCCTACCAGAGTTTTAAATTGAAATCCGCTTATATAGTGAATTAAGGTTTTTTCATCGCAGTTTCAATATTTTCACTCGTCTAACGATAAGCAATTAGGAAAAATTGAATTAAATGCATTAAGAAGATAGTTTTATTGTGCTTACGACTAATAATTTTATGTGTGTGTGTGATATACTGCCATGCTTGTTGCAATACTTTTTTTTTCAGTAATTCACCAACTTGCATTTTTTTAATTTCAAAACAGCATCTGATTACTTAATTACAGTTTTTATGGTAGTGGTTTTCTTAAAGCAAGGCTAGATGATTACTACCTAATTTTGCGTTCTTTGCAAAGAACCTTCTTTATAAAATTATTTTTCGTAAGTCTTACTAAATACCGTATTATTAGTTTTTATATACAATATATAGATTAACGATGAAGAAAAACTATCTACTTACATTAGAAATAAAAGTCGTTTTCTTTTTTCTGTTTTATGTAAAATCGTTCAGTTTTGTTTTTTCTATTTAATTTGACCTTTGATCAAGGGAAGTCTATGGAAGGTGAAATGGGGTACTCGGCTTTAATGCCCGATAGCTTGGTTTAACTGCTGACAAATTGTCGACAGGGATATTTTTCATAAGCTTAAATGTCAAAGATAGGAAATAACTACTGGGATCAAAATGGGATAATTAGCTAGGTGACATCTTCGCTTTCAGATCACATAATACGTACTAACGTTACTATTAAATTAGTCGTATAAAAATTAAACTAATTAGGTTAGAAGGAGATTAAATTTGAATTTTGAATACACTATACAATAACAAACTATAAAAAAAGGATATACTCTTCTTTTCTACTGTACGTTCAACCTAAAGCATTTTTTAAATGTGAAATTTCTTCTCTCTCCTGTCCTCTTTCAAAGATACACTAATTGTGTTATCGAACTAGAGTATAGACTTAAATTGCCAGAGAGCCGCCCACGCAACTAAAGAACTTATGTAACCACAACACCACTCTACCCTGCGAGGTACGTCAGGATGAATGAAAGCACATGTTTCTGTTCCCTATTCGTATTCAGGAAAAATAGCTCTACCTATAGAGTATCCTTACGGATTAAATTGTTTACAAATCACAACAGTAGTAAGTTACTACTTGTGAGTTAACATTTGATTTAGTATGGTAGTGAATAGAATTCAACGAGAAATGATTAATGGGCTATCCTCGTTGGAGGACAGTGATGACTTTGTTTTGTTAATAAAGTTTGTCTTTCTCTACATGTAATTTTGGAATTTCTGAGACGATTGTACTTTCTCTGATTTTTATATTGATTGTAATATTTTAAAATTGTAGGTAATTGAGCTAATATTTATTTTCTTTCCCATTCGTTTTAAAAGCAAGTCTTTTGTTTCCAATACCTTCATATTTTACTTGCTAAGTAAAAGTAAGGGAAGGTACAGCGTCGGGGCAAGAGTGGTGTGGAGCAGGAGGCTCGAGTGGTTGGAGCAGTTGATTTTAAATCAAAATATATTTCAAGTCAGCGATGACATTTTTTGATTTAGATCCTTGACAAAAGACAGGACACCGGCTACTTTTGTACAATTACATTTCTGACTTTTGATTTGATAATGAGCACTTTTGTAATCACACGCAGTCCCTCTGTTAGTTGTGGGCTAGAATAGTAGATTTATATATAAAAATCGAACTTGCCTATACTTAGGGAAAATGTTATTGCTGTTGTTCTCGTTCCCGTTGTTGTTTCTTGTTGTTGAACTTTATATAGGGAAGGGATTGTTAGGCATTGGAATTACTGGGCTTGGTTTGGACTAGTGGAAATGTACATGGGTACACACAAGTTCATGCTTTATATACATATATATTATGACAGTCTAGTAGACGGTTTATACTAAATTTCAAAGACAGCCAGTGATGGTCATGCTGTAGTATACATATTGCATGATTGCTATTATTACTATAGATATATAAGCTAGTAGTGTCTCTAAATCCCCAGGTATGTACAGCATAATACTCGATTTTAAACTGTAGGAGTCGAGAGCACTAATACAGGATTTATTCGTGAGTCTTATCTGTAAATAAAGAGAGAGAAAGGGAATGTGGCAGGAAGGGTTTGTAAAACTACAATTAATTTAGTGGAGATCTCCTGTGTCTCCATTTTTAAATATTCGTTTAGGCCGAACAATATTTTTAGGCTTATTACTTCCGCAGAGACATGAGAGGTAGTGAAAGGGAATCATTTTCTAGAAGAAATATATTACAAATGAACGCATAATAGTGTATTGTTAGTATCCGGGAAAGATCACTTCCATGCCTACATAAATTCAAGTCTGCACACACATTATATTAACTCATTATTGCAGTTGACCACAACCAAAAAATATATATACAGTAAAACCTCGTTATAAGCACACCTCAAGGGAACTAGAGATTACTGACCTTATAACGAGGTGACCTTATAGC
>JAQFZC010003012.1:0-20414 GCA_034695205.1 Dicyrtoma fusca
CATTCGGCTAACTTGGATCTTTCGTTCGGCATTCGGCCAACTTGGACCACCATTCGGGTGTCGGATTCGGCTGACTTAAACAAAAATCCGAATGATTCGGCCGAATTGGACCCCCAGTATTCGGCATTCGGCCAGCTTGTATCTACCCTGCCTGTCATACGTTCAGCGTTTGACGTTTGTGTCAGCCAGACCTAACTAATAAATTGAAAGTCAATGTGTCATCTCTGAACGAATTGGAATTCTAATTTTAAACTGTTGTCGTTGTCAGTCATGGTCAATGGTCAGATGGTCAGATTTGATTGTAGTTATCAGCTATTGCTAGTAGGTAGGTACATATGCTATGCTCAGGCAGCTCAGCTGTTCCAGTCCAAGTTCCAAGACCACAAAATCAGAATATTAATTTAATTATTAATTATTTCTATTGCTAGATTTCATTCAGTTGCCCACTGCACGTGAATAGCAATAGCAGTACAGTAATCCTGTTTGGTAGATCCACCCAAAAAAAAAACGAAGTCAACTTTTCTACCACCGATATTTTAAACCAATTAGACTTTAAATCACACTTACAACTTAAGTGCTTGGTACTTACAATACAGTAATTTTTGTAGTTTCGTGAGACTTTGAAAGCAAAGTTTAAAAAAAAATTGACTACTAGAATTTATAAAGCATTAAATACCTCCTTTAGTTCCAAATTTTGTGGCTGAACTTGATTCTCGTCCAACTTTTAAGCTAAGTGCTTCTATTACTCCAAAATAGTCCAAAATTGTAGTAAATACGAAAAACCCGAGAAAAAAAACGAAAAACGACGGGCAAATACCACGAGTGTGGAAAAAGTGGAAACTGCTGAGTAGTATTTTTTGAAATCATGAAGTTTAAAATTTGTGTGATCGGTGGTGGTGGTGCGGGGTTGTGTTCGTTGCGGCACAGCAGATCCAACGCGAACTTAACGGCCGTAGTTTTTGAACAGGGACCAGCAATAGGTGGCACTTGGCGCTACACTGGAGAAATCTTACAAGATGCAGATGAGAATGCCAAAATTTTTCACACCACAATGTACCGAGATCTTCGGTCAGTATACTTACTTACGCTTATTTTCTTAAATGGATAAAAAGTGGAATTTTTGTACGTTTTTTAAAAATACAATTTATCAAGAATTACACTTTTTAAAAACACCATTTTTCAAGAATTACACTTTTTAAAAACACCATTTTTCAAGAATTACACTTTTTAAAAACAGTACTTTCCAAAAATAAAGCACTTTTAAAAGAAACTGTTTTTCAAAAGCTAGACTTGTTGAAAACATTTTTATTACTTAGTTTACTTTGTTGTCGAAATAATGAGTCGAGCGTTTGTGAGCTGTAATTAATGCAGATAAGTCTTGATAATTACTCAAATTCGGGGAATATTTTGATGCTTACATTCGGGAACAATCATGTTACCATTGTAAAATTTCAAAATACAAGTATTTAAAGTAAGGCTAGAAAAATGTTTTGAAGAGATAACTTGGCCGTTGGGAGTCAGTGTTTTGATGTTTAGTTAACTTTCGTACGTTCCTGCTTGAATATCCCAGTTTGAGATAAAATGTTTGAATTTGAATAATGCTGAATTCTTGTTTATAAATGTCTACGCCTTTATTCTTTTCCCCTACATTGAATTATGATTATTTATGAAGCAATTGAACTCCTAAATTCCTTGGCATTAGGCAAAGTGTGATTGATCCTTGTGGTTTAAAGGAGGTTTTTAAAATACGGCCATATGTATAAGTAGTAATGAACACAATTCTTACTACAGTGAATGTGGCTCTTTAAATCTTAGTCGGCACTGGAACTCCAAATCTCGAATTTCAAGTTCAGGGTGAACCAAAATACGTATTACTAAAGTTATAAAGTTGACTGTTTTTTGAAGCACTTTCAATGCGCATTATGCCGTCTGGTATATTTAAAGTAGCTCGATTAGGAATGCAAACATAATTAGTTTTCAGTAAGGAACTTGCATTTATTTAAGAAAAAAGTGTGAAATGAATGAAAATGAAAGTCTCTGCACACTGTTATAATGCCTTGTTAGTTGTTACCGATATTACTAAAGATTTTCTCCAAAATCCAATGGTCCTTAGTCTTATCATATACATCTATGTTCAGTGCGAATAAGCTCGGGGTTGGTCGTTAAAATCAATCGCTGTAGCATTTCTCTTGGATACGCAAGAATGGTATAACAAAAAAAAATAGGTTGCATGGAAACTTTAAAAAAAAATTCTTTTGAAATTCCCTTTTGGCGATATTTTCTGTGGCTAATGAGAAGGTAAAATAAAGGGAAAGTGTAATTCAGGAAAAAAAATACAATAGGATATATATTGGAAGTAGTAACTATTCTTCCTCTTGGTTACGCTATGTTCAGCTTAGACTTTCCCTCTCTGTCTATACGCATGGTCCTCCCATATATGTATAATTATTGGAAGAAATAAGTTTTACTCGAGAGAGAAAGGTCCGTATATAAAGAAAGGAGAGACAGACAGAGAGAAAGAAAGAAAGTTGTAGGCGGTAAAGGAAATGATGGAAGCTGAAGGTGATATTTGTATGCATAATGGGACGTCACGGTTGGCACCTCCAGGACTAATCTTCCGAAAGAAATAATGGGGTTCTTGGACTTTCCGTTTCACAAGGGGGAAGGTTCTTTTGTGTCCCAGGAAGAAGTAAAGCAATACCTACATGACTACGCTGATTATTTTCAACTTTGGGACTCCATACAAGTTAGTTCTCTTTTATGCATCCCTTTTTTTTTCTTCTATTCCGTCTCCGTATAAGTACTCGAGTAAATAATACTTTTCAAATGTGCCTATAACTAGCTCCCGCGTCCCCATATCTCTAGCCTTCTACTGCATATATTTACATTTTTTTACATTTACACTCCCCCACCCATCCAATAAAGTACCTACTCGACTATTGGAGGCAGTATTTTAAAGTAATTCTAATAAGTCTGTCATAGATCTTCTCTCCTTTCATTTCCTACCGTTATTACGGTTACTTTTGATATATTAATTTTCCATAGTTTAAACAGGACGTTGATACTAACCTTTCCCCGCCGCGGACGACACGTCTGGGCATAGGGGTACATACAAAGTCTTACCGCATCGTGGAAAGTTTTTACTTTTATTCCCTTTGTCTCTGTGATTTAGTATCCAAGGAGGGAAAGGTACATAAACTTTCTTATCAATGTGTTCATCTTTTTTTTAGTGTAATAAACGAGTTACTTGCGTTAAGCCAATATTCCCGGAGGAAAAGGAAAGAACATATCATTTACATGCACAACCAAAATGGCTCGTTACTGTGGAGCACACTCAACTCCTCACTGTCGAGTCTTATGAGTTTGACTCCGTCCTCGTGTGCAATGGGTAAGAAGCTTCTTTTTTTTTCTTCTTCTTCTTTTTTTATTTCTCAATATTTATGTAGTTGGTCGTAAATATTCTGGAGGGCTGATCTGCATGGAAATTCCTCGTCCGCAAGTGTAAGTAGTAGTGGGACGGGGGCTGACGTCTGTAGTTGGGGAATATTTTTAATTGTAAGGCCAATTCAGGCAGAAAGTGTGGCGCTTTTTTGACATGATAGCTACATAGATTGTTTCAATGCAACCCTGTATGATGGGATGGTGTAGGACGTAAATTTGAAAAGCTGCGTCTGATTGAATTCAGGAGAAGAATTGAATGGTTCGTATTATTGTTCTTTTTCTTTCTCTCGCCCGCCTGTCAACAAATGAAAGTTTTTGACTTTTTTTTTGTGTTGAAGCCATGCTTGATGCTGGGCTGGTGTGTGTGTGTGTGTCTGTAGTTGGGGAACGAAATGATTTTGAAGGGGTTGGATTTGCATCGTTATGTAAGGAAGGGAGAGCTTGATGGAGCGATTGAATTGATGTTTCTTTTGATGTTTTACCTTTTAGTCATTACTGCAAGCCTTTTACGCCGGATATCGTGAACATTCAAGTGTTCCAAGGTGAAGTAGTCCATAGTAAGGATTACCGTTCTCCAGAAATCTTTGCAAACAAACGAGTTGTCGTTGTCGGATGCGGCCCTTCTGGTGTAGACATTTCCTTGGAAATCGCCCAAGTTGCCACCAAGGTTTGCAAATTATTATTCTCCACCATAGTTTCTACTTGTCTCCGCTCTGGGGCCAAAATGCTTTTTAGTTGCTTGTCGACTCTGCCAAAATGTCTTTATTTATCTGGGTTACCTACGGTTATAAACTTTTATATTTTCCCGATTATGTTACTCTCTCATTTCTAGTCGTCCTATACATCTTTTTTTTTCTTCTTCTTCTTCTTCTTCTTCCTTCTCCAGCTCCGTCTACCCCTTCCATTCTTACAGTCTTACAGTTTGCTCCCAGTCACCATTCCTCTAACCAGTGTAGATTGTAAGAGTCTCATAATTCATTTCCAGAAAGCTGAAGTAGCAAATAGAGCTGAAATACTACGCTGTAATCGTAAGTTTCATCCACAACATTATTATGGCCAACCCAGATCAAAAACTCACAGGCTGTATACACCATGTTTCGCCTTTTTTTTAAGTAAATAAAAATCAAACTTATGAAAAATTTACGTGAATAAACTTTCTCCATACCTACATTTATGATCACTTGTGCACGTAACGGACTACGGGACTACTTCCCTCCAGCAAATAAATGAACGAGTTTCTTTGAATTTATATACATAAGATATTTTGTTGAAAATACATATTTTTGTTTTATTCTTATTCTGGCAGTAAATAATTGGCAGCATTAATCTCGGTCACAGTGGCCCCCAATCAAATTGGGTTAAATTAATTATAGCTAATAAGGGATTTGATGATTCCTTTTTTGTATAAATTTTATATTTTTAACCATTTATTTAACCTATTAGAAACTGGGGAACCATGAAAAGAGTACTTTACAAAAGTGTTTCATTCTTGAAATTAACTTTTCCAAAAGGGTCAAATCTATTAAATAATTTTTTTCCAAAACAGTCAAAACTAGTAAATAACACTTTAAAAAAGGTCAAAACTAGTAATTAACACTTTTTCAAAACGGTCTAAACTAGTATATAACACTATCCAAAATAGCCAAACCTGGTAAATAACATTTTCTCAAAACGGTCAAAACTATATAGTAAGTAACACTTTTTTAAAAGGTCAGCAAACTTAAAATTATCGTTTTCAAAATAGTCAAAACTAGAAATTATCATTTTAAAAAACATTCAAAACTAAGTACATTACCATTTCGAAAAGGTTAAAGCTTTTTCAAGCTAATTTAAATTACTGATTTTTATTATCGAAAATGCGTGTAATAAGTACCATGAGGATCGCCATTTTTATTCAATGACGGATTTTTGTCTATTAGATTGTCTTCAAGGCAGCTGGGTTGATTGCTAATTAGGAGCGTTAATGAAATTAATTAATTTGTCATTGTCAGGAGTGAAAGAGAAATTGCATTACTCGTTAACACAATAGAATAGTTCCGTCTTGCGTCTTTTTGGGCAGGCAGTAATTAATGGGCACCTCTCCGTTCAGGTAGATACGTGGAGGCAGAGATTAATAGAAGCGCCCTTATGTATCTCCGTCGCAAGTGTGTAACTTTGTATTCTACGAGATATTAGGTTTTCCCTTGTTATTTTTCCCTCTCGCTCAACCACCCTTCTCGACTCAGATCTCTATCCTCCAGATCCAAGATGCAAAAGTGTCCTAATCGAATCAGCATAATTAATCAAAGGCTTGGATAAGATGTAATTGAATGTTTCTAACTCTCAAGTTAGAGCCATTCTGTTGAAATTGAATCCATAGTGCTATGGGGAAAAAAAGATAAAAGAAAGGGAAAAAAACGCTTTCGCTCACGCCACTCTCTCGAAACTTTAATTTCACAAAACTTGGTTGTTGTCGGGGAATCTGATATAATTAATCTGGGTTATAAATTGAATGAGAGCAGGTGATTATAAGTTTACGAGCCCCTCCTCTGCCAAGTGACTTCCCGACAAATATTCAGCAAGTCTCTCCAATAAAGACAGTGAAAAGAAATGGATTTCTATTTGAAGATAATCAAGAGTTTCAATGTGACGTTCTTCTCCTCTGCACTGGTAAGTTACGAGTTTGACAATTACATGACAAATTAAAAAAAAGAAAACGAAAACGTTGGAAAAATATTTGCTCAAGTTTAATTATACAATATGTAAAAAAAAAAAAAAAAAAAAAGAGGATGAGCATGATCATGGGATTGTCACTGTGACCGGACCGGCAAAGGCAAATGAAAAAAAAAGTCTCTCTCTTTGCCTTTGCTTGGTTCTGGTTCTGGTTTAATTTGAAATTTCATTTGCATGGAATGAATGAATGAAATGATGGGTTGGCGATAAATTTATATGGAATTTAATTGATTGCAATCGTGTTAGGTTACAAGTACGACTTTCCGTTCTTGGCCCAAGAGTGTGGAGTCAGGGTTGAGGAGGGGAAGCAAGTCACTCCTCTTTATAGACACATGATTCATACCAAGTACCCGACTCTTTGTTTCGTGGGGCTCCCATTTCAGTGTATTCCATTCTATTTGTCTGATATCCAAGTATGTTTCTACGTTTTATTTTTCTTCTCTTCTTCTACTTTCGGATCTCTTCCTTTATTGCTTCATATTATACATTCTAGTAAAAGATTAGTAGTGTGTAGGCTCCGTGTGTGTGTGTGTCGGATGGCTCACGACCAGGGACTTGGGTAGAGAGCAGCAGAGAGATGGAGATAGACAGTTCATTCCAAGTATGGATACATATAGGAGGAAAAGGACTAACTACTTTTTTTTCCTCTTTCTCTCTGACGCTCCTTTCACACACACACACACACACACACACGACATTTTGTTTTAGCCTGCAGTTTATTCTGTCAAGGGTGAACCCAGGTCTGACTTACTTACGATGAGAAGGACTGGAATGGCATTAGGCTATAGATTATAGATAGGTTGTGTTTGAGTTTGTAGCTTGTGCGTAAGCGAGAGAGTGTGTGTGTGTGAGTCTGGGCTGGTGCAGAGCTATTCCATTAGCTAATAGCATTTAGGAATTACGGGCGAAGGGTAGAGCGAAGAATTGGAATGGACTCTGTCTCAGTTGACTTTTTTAATATGGTACTTTTAGGTGCGCTACTTCGTGAAATATTTAGAGGGCCTGATTAAGCTTCCGACCGAAAGCGAAATGAATGAAGAGCGACACAAGGATAAAAGTCTTAGGAAAATGATGGGCCTTCCCCATAGTCACAGTCATCAATTAGGTGAGCTCCAGTGGCAATATTATCGCGCATTTGCTGAGGAGGCAGGCTTTGTCGACGAATTGAAGCCGGTGGTCAGGAAGATCTACGACCACATTGGAGACCTAAGACGTCGATTCCCCACCGTCTTTAGAGATGACTTGGTTCACATTATTGATGCGGAGACGTTTAGCTGCAAATGCCCACCCCAAAAAAATGTCTAGCTCTTAAATTGATTCCGTGAAACTCATCCTCGGCTCTCCTTTCCTTTATTTACGCCAAGTGTAGTTAAAAGCTTTTGTTTACCCATTTAGACGCCTAAGCCTCGTCCTCTCTCCGTCTCATCAGCTCCTTGGCTCTCTCTCTCTCTCTCTCCTTCTGCAAATACACCATCGACAATCTAATTAATTTTTAAAAGAACCCAAGGCGTAAGCCCTAGCTTCCGTAACTGTACACATTTAATGAACTATAGACGATAGCTCACAATCAGATTAGACTTTTTTTCTACCCCTTTAAGAGCATCGACTAGAAGCTCTTACAATTATAGAGCTCTAGAATCTTCCATGACGTGGAGGAAAGACATGCTTTAATGCTTTCCTTCCCTTTCAAATGAATCGTATCCTCTCTAATCTGTAGGAATCGCTAATTCCAAAAGACAATTGCAATAATTCTAAGTGTAATATCATCTGGAGCCTAAGTTTCTTTTCCAGAAAAGCCATAAAGGATGTAGATACATAGGCATTTATAGACTCTGTATATAATACTCGTTTACTTACTACCCTCTGTATTCTGTATGTATGTACGTGCCTGTACATAATAGTTGGGTGGATGGATTTAGAAAAGGTGATACTGACGTGGTGCCATGTAGCCAGTGATTGAACTCGACTATGGGCCTATTTTGGGTTGATTTATGGATTCTGTAATAAAAGTAGCGTTTATCTAAGTTGGAGGCCTGAGATGCGGAAGAATAAAAATATTAATGTGCAATCTGTGGTATGTTTAAGTGACAAAAGTCAGATCATAATGTGGCTAATGTTAAACGATTCCATCTGCGATCCATTAAAACCCCGTCATAAAAGAATGAGAGAGAGCGCTAGCGAGTGTGTGCATGGAATGGCCTGGGAGGAAGTGAGTATTCTGCTAAGATCTGACGGTGTCATCCCCTAAACAATGACGCTAATTGGGAAGAATTTATGTGGAGTTTCGGGAGAAGGAGCGGGAGTGTCAGGCGGGTGTGAAATATATGGAAATTTTAATTACTCATAAAATATTTGCCAGCGGGGGTTTCAAGGATGAAAAACTTTTCGGGAATTAAGACAGTCGGCACACACACACACACACAAAATAGGAGAGAAAGACCGTAAGGCAGACGCGAACGTGGAATGGAAATATGCATGTAGAGATGGAGAATGCCCGCCCGCCCGCCTGCCTGCTTGGCTGCTTCACTGACTAGATCCTTTAAAAGTTGAATTGTGTAAAACTATTCTGTCTATGGTAGTGTTAGTGTTGGTGTTGGTGTCTGGCAGAGCAGAGCCATAGCTGTAGGAAAGCATATCGTCGGAACGCCTCATCACAATCGCATCTCTGTCTCTCTCTCTCTCTCTCTCTCTCTCTCGGATGTGATTAAAAAAGGGTATTTTTTCAAACTCATAGGGGAAGAAAGGAGAAGATAAAAGCGGAAAATTAGCAAAGCGGAGAGGACGTCGAAGTGCTA
Source organism: Dicyrtoma fusca (assembly GCA_034695205.1). Classification (NCBI taxonomy): domain Eukaryota; kingdom Metazoa; phylum Arthropoda; class Collembola; order Symphypleona; family Dicyrtomidae; genus Dicyrtoma; species Dicyrtoma fusca. Next base: position 8,949 of record JAQFZC010003012.1, read on the forward strand.
ATCTATGCAAATGAACTAGGGGCTCCATTCACGTGTGGGGATGAGTGTGAGTGTTATAGTATTTTTTCTCCCTCCTGCTATAATACGTTATTTCATCTCATGACCATATCCCATTGCACTGCCGCCGTCGCAGTTTACAATCTCGTGCCTCCAAACTCCACTGTTTCTATCTTTATCTTGTGTACACATTACACAAGTTCGTATGTAGCTCCCACGTTCCCTATGCGCGCTCTAAAGCGTGGGGAAGCAGGTAGAAGGAACATACACTGGCAACATAGGAACAGAGAGATACTTAAGTGTGCAGTACTTTAAAATAGGACCCACATCTAGTTAAATACTAATACTGTATTCAGTCCATATTCATACGCATAAAAATTTTCTCCGTCTATGTAAATATAATGTGCATAATAACACTTTCCTACTTGACTACGCACCTCTCTCTCTCTCTCTCTCACTCTCCATCCACTCTTCAAGTAAAATTATATCCATCCTATCTCTATTCCAACATCACATTACTTTACATTACATTAGCTTGCAATCCATTTCTTTCATTTTATAAGATTTTTTTCCCCTCTCGCACAAAATCCACCAATGACAATGACAATGGCAAAGACAAGAGGAGAGGTAAATGTAAATACCTCTCGCTTGTGTATGAGATGAGTGCGAGGGTAGGTATAGGTATGGGTGTACATGTAGGTACCTATATGAGGAGACCTTTTACCTTTTTTTTTCTTTATGGGAATGTCCTATAGAGTATAGACAGACACACGAAGACCAAGTAGGTAGATGAAGGCACACGTTCTCCTCTTTCAAAAACCACATTTTCATTGTTCCACCTTGCTCGATTATCATACCTCGTCTCGAGTGTAATCCTTTGTATATAAAATAAATCTTCTATTCTTTTCCCTCTAATCTCCATCAATCGTGGGCCATTTAGCCATGTTCAGCCGTTTAATAAGCATATGCTCTATGCAAACAGTCACATGTGAGTTAAAAGAAAAACTATTTAATCTCTCTAGGCTCCAACCCACTATATATCCATGGCCGTGTAAGTAGTAGTTTCTTTCCATTCACCGAAATATCACCTATAATGCATTATTACATTAGGCAAAACCACATTCTTATTTTTACTTTACCTCAGTAGAATATATAATGTGTGTTTTTCAATGGTACTATCTGCTATGCAATTTTGTCACCTATTACCTTCTATCGGTGTGTAGCCTAGGCTGGATGAAGATGGGATCAGATTCAAAATAAAATAACAACCCTAGTTTGTATTTAAAAACTGGTTCTATAGGAAAACTAACACCAGAAATCCGAAGCCGAAGCCGAAACTAAAGATATCACTATTGATTCTGACAAACAACCCTATAAGCTTGCCTTTTTCCCTTCTTTGCTGCATCACACATTTGTTTCTGTTAAACTTACATAGTTTTATGCGATATGAGCGGAAATTCATATGAGATCGTGTCACTAGTCTATTAGGCTACCTACAGAACGAGTACCTATCCTCATTGTAATGCATTGAATAACAATGAGGTAACGATAGCAATAACGATGCACTATACTGTCAGTTGAGATTGCAAAGTACCTACGTAGTTCTACAGATCTGGACCGAACTGTTACTAAGCTAAAAATGTGGAAGTAATTTTCTTGCCGTAATTTGGAAGTCATGGAAAAGCTCATGTAGTAATTAATTACTTCAATTTCGTGCATCTGAAGAGTTGATCGGGACGTCTAATAATTGTATGTTAGTATGTATTTAGATTTTCAATTTAAATTTGTTTGCTAATGCAGACAGTTAGGCAGTCTAACCATTAGGTGCTGTCCTCTAGGTAGTGAAAGGACGTATGTATAATGGCAATTACGTCGTGAAAGGAAATAAATAGGATAATAGTAATTTTATATGGGATAAAATGTTAAATTTACAAAGTGCATAACTCTGTGATTTACTCCAGATTTCCATGTAAGTATTCAAATAAGAAACTTTGTACGATTTTTATTAAAGTGGTTTGTCTAGGTCTCTTCCCTATATATACTTCTACATACACCAAAACAAAAAAAAACGACCATAGAAAATGGTCGGAGAAGAAAGGAACGGGGAACAATAAGCCAGGAAAGAAATAAGAAAGCGAATAATTCTAATTTATTTTTTTTTCTGCACCGAATAATAATGTAATTTGTTGTTTGAAGCTGGTTGAGAAGAAGAAGAAGAAGAAGAAGTAGAAAAAGAAGTAGAAGAAGGACGCAGGATTCCTCGAGGTATTCTCTACACAAGTTGCTTCCATAGTACCTACATACATATTCCTAGTCAGTCTACAACTCTGTGTACATACCTACTCTTTCTGACTCTAATACCCATTCTGGAAGTCCATAGAATGCTTGGCATGTCTGGAGAAAATATGAAGGGAAATATGTGCTTCTCAACAACTTATTTATTCTTATTCTTACAAACCTTGCACAAGTTTGGAAGGGAAAGCTCATGACAGGGTCTGTTATGACATGGCATGGGAAGGCACGGCAGTGGTGGTGGCGGTGATGGTGGTGCTGTACAGAGAGTCATATACAGTCAGTGCAAATAAGTCAATTTGCATGGAAGGGAAGGGACGGGCTGAATGATATTCTGATTACAGAGTCTAGAACAGAGAGAGAGAGAGAGAAATTCTCCAACGGAATGAAATGAATGAACAGATCTCTTCTTCACAGTTGATCATGTTTAGCATTTCTTATTAGCTAACGAGAGAAAACTTAGCCCGTCTCTCTCACTCACTCTCTCTCTTTCTCTCTCTCTCTCTTTCTCCACTTCAACTCCAACCAATTTCCCTCGTCTGTGAAAAACAACACATTTTTTCCACCATCAAAAAAATACGCTCAAGACTTCAAGAGTCTACATAGTACATACCCACCCAGTACATACGGAGAAAGATGCATTATGCCACTCCTACAAGTCCAAGCCTCTGTCTCTTCTATCTCTCTATCTCCCTGATATTTATTTTGTATAAACAGACAGAGAGACTGGGAACATAAACGGCACGGCAGAGTACAGTAAAAGGACATTATACTTATATCTAGGGATAATGTTATAGGTATTGATGGGAGCTCTAGAACTATAGAATATGATCTGATTTTTTTCCCTAGTCCCATGGAAGACATTTTGTGCTGAGAATGGTGTGGAACTTAACTGTCTATACTCCCTTGTCTATAGCACTATATAGCCACCCAACTAACTACCTACGTGTATGTGTGTGTGTGTGTGTCTTTCTATTACGCTTCCTTGTTTTCCTTTTGCTCTGACTCTCGAGCTAATTCCTACAGGGCGCTGTGCATGTATGTGGAGAACCTCCATAAACGTCTGCTTGAAATAATCAAGTGAGCTGTGGAAACATACAGGAAAAACAATCGTGACTCGTGACTCATTCACTGATTCCTGAGCTCTTCATAAGTTATTATGCTCTCTGCATATAGTTTCCATTCTATCTCTCAAACTTCTGATGTTGGCATTTCACTTTCTCAGAGAGAGAGAGAGAGAGAGAGAGAGAGAGAGAAAAGTCTTTCTTTTTGTGCCCTCTTTTCTTCATCGTCCCTATCATGACATTTTCATTCCCAGACGTCGACAGTCAACCAACCAACGAACCAACGAACCAACCTACCCACCCACCCAGTCCTCCTCAATGACTGTATTCTAATCTCTCTTACATTATATCACTTCCCGTTTGGGACATTTTTTTCTTTCTTTATTTTTTTTCCCTCGTTTTTTTCTCTTCTTCCTTTCATTTTCATCAATACTTCATACTTCCACATCAACTGTTTTGAATTTATGGAGAAGAAAGAACTTTGCCTTCCAAAGATATATAATTTCGTATATTCGTATCTATGTATAGCTACACCAATTTTTTGTCTCCAACTCCATCCAAATTTTGAGCAATTAATTTCATCTTTCATCCCAGGGTTATTTAATAGGATGGGAGACATGCACCTAGGAATAAAGTGGACTCTTTTTTTTTGGGTAGGTACTCTATTTGATATGGTGTCACTAACGTCGTGAAAAAAAATGGTGAGCTGATGTGAAACCAGAGATAAATGTTCATTAGAAATTTTAATGAGATTTCCCTGCACGTGGAGCGCCAAGGTGACAAGAAAATGAAATCATGGAGCTGTACGTATGTACATACGGCCCTCCAGATTCTATGGACACGAACGTACATACCTAGGTGCACTTCAAACCGTCTATAAGCCAGCCAGCCAGCCAGCCAACCTTCCTTCTATACGTCTACATAATAGGTATATACATAGCTCCATTGAGTCTCTCAGTGTGAAACAACTTCCTGAGAGACTCCAAGGAATGAACACAAGGAACGGAATTGCCAGTTTCAATGGTTGGTTTCATATCAGGGAAGGAAGGATGCGTATAACGAGTTAGAATAGAGAATCTTAGTGAAAATGATAATATGTAATTGGAAGAGCTATAGCTGTACGGGGAAAGCCATTATAGCTACAGTCTAAGATACCCTCCGCCCATAATATATATATATTCATATAGACCGTCTATAGATGTAGTTAGTCTCTGGATATGGATTACCTGTATAATTATATCCGTGTTGGACTGCATTAAGCTCTAAATAGGGTGTTATGTATGTAGGAGGTGCTTACATGTATCCTTCCATCCATCCATCCGTCTGCCTGTAGACTCTGGCTCTGGCTCCACGGATATCTCCGTCTGAAGTCATGTGGCACTAATCGTAAGTAAGTTTTAGAGTCTAGTTTTGGATATGGACGAGGAAGACCTGTAATAATGGCGTGGCTTAATGAGTATTTGCATAAGATGAAAGCACTTGACGTATCTAAGGTTAATGTGAGAGTGCTAGAGAGAGAGAGAAAGAGTCTGACTAGATGATGAGAAGGATGGTAAATGAGACTTGTAACTGTGAGGATTAAAGGAAGATGAGAGAAATGAGAGAGAGAGAGAGAGAGGTAATTTACATGAGGAAATCAGGCTGGAGGAGATTGGACTTCTAATGAGGAACCATCTTAATCTCAACTTGATGAGGATTTTAATGGGATTTTTTAACTAATTCCATGAATTACTATTGCCATTAGGAGGAAGCTCCACACGGCCCACGCTTACGTACATCTCTACATGTTACAATCTACCGTGTCTATCCGTGGAGCTTCCTCCTATGTTGACTTTGACTTTCACGTTCGCCATTAGAGTCACCACCACCACCAGCACCAGAACCAGACCCAGCACCAGCAGCACGGGGATGGATATAGAAGAGAGGACTTTTGAACTACAGCTAGTAGACTCTGTTCTGAAGACACATGGGAGTTGTAAGTATCTATTTAGTCTCGACGTATGTGTAGTTTTACGTGAGCGGACAGAGAACGAGAGAAAGAGAGTAGAAGAAGTAGAAGTAGACGAAGAAGAAAGAGGAGTCAGAGATAGAAAGAGAGAGAGAGAGAGAGAGAGATATCGTAATCAATGGGTAGTGGTATCAAATGTGTAAGTTCAATTGAAGCTCTCGCTTTACGCCACGGTAGGACTCATGGACTATGTGTTTGTATGTGTATGCGTGTATAAAACCCGGGTTTTTAATCATGGCGTCCAAGATTTCTAGGGAGCAAATGAATGAGAAGGGGAGAAAAAGTCGGGGAGTTGCTCATCAGAAAATGGGATTGTTCTCCAGCCTACGCGCATGCAACTTTCTCTTCGTTCCTCTCGAATCGACCCGGAAATTTTACTCTGACTACAAATCCTTTTTTTGCATGGCCGCGACCCGCATAATTAATAAGCACACACACACACACACACACACACACACACGCTCACTCACTCACATGTTCACATACCCACTTCTCTCCCATTCCTTTAAATCCTTTTTCCTCATTGTTTTTCCCTTGTTTACAGACATTCCTGTCCTTTTGTTCTTCCTAGACGAGAAGGGAGTGGGCAGGTATGCAATAGGCCTTTAGCTTCTTTTTTTTAGTCCTAGTTTCTTCTGTACAGAAGGAGATTTCCAGAAAATACGGAATCACATCCTTATTGAGAGTTTTTATTTCATTTTTACCGTGGAATACTGAATACATACCTAGTTATGTAATATGTAGGTACAGATTACTGGCTTAAGTATTTATACATTATACTACTGTCTTCCCACTTTTATGTATAAAATGCACAGTCAACAGTATCTCAAGGATCACAATCTTGCACGGGCTATTTTTGTACCAATTTTTTTGTAATTTTGTAAACCGTGTGCATAAAACTTTATTCTAATTGACAGCACTACCAGCACTTACCAGAAATGGCTGATCACAAATATAAACCAGTTCCCAAGTGAGCTGAAGGGATACTAACTGTATAATATGATAGCAGATCGCGATGCGCCTCGCAATCGAAAGGCAGCCACCTTATGGGTTGACGGTTAAATTCTAAAAGTTTGATTGAATATTGATGAGTATCAAAAGAAGAAAGAAAAAAGGATACGATACTATGTTAAAGCATTCAGGTCTCCATCCTCCATCCTGTGTATAGGTACCCCTTCGATCTTTGACAAGCACAGAGGCATACTATTTTTTTGTCAATACCTATCTCTACCTTCGTGAACCTTGTCAATTAAATTGTTTCGATTTACATTTACATTTTCATATAATATATATATATATATCTTGCATATTAGACGGATATATATTAGACCGTAATTTTTTGACTGTGAATGCAATCTACATTACAGCCTGTTGGCTTCATCTGTACCATTACTACACTACTATGGATAGAGTTGTAAAAAATTGTCGGTTGGATTTCGAATTGTCGATTTGAATGAGAGAATTCTAAGAACCAAAATATATATGTATATACATACTACATACACAGATACAATAAAAAATATATTACCTACAGCTATACAGGCAAGCTCACAGTTAAATCATGGACTAGTATGAATATGATTTTTTTTGAATTGGCACACTGGAAAGTAAGTTTACATGTTGCAGTGAGCTGGTGCTGGTACTGGTATATGCATATATATGCATATATCTGACTAGTGAGAATGCGTCGCCTTTTCCAAGGGTTGAATTTCATGGAGGGAATATTTCTATTTCTACTTGGACTGCTGATTCTATCTTGTGAACAAAGACACAATATATATAATAATAAATAATACGGTAAGATACAAATGTATTACTAGTTGCTAGTATAGGTTAGGAAAAAGTACTGATAGTCCGGGCGCAAAAGTTTAACAGTAGTAGTCGAATTGGAATTGGAATCCAAATATTCGAGACCCCTTTCGCCTTTCATACAGATATTTGAATCTGGATGGTGACTCTGAGTCTGTCTGGTAGAAGCTACTGTAGCCCTTAAAGGACCGGGCCAGCATGCAAAAAAAACGATCCTATGTATTCTGATCCGATGCAAAAAAAAATAGTTTGTGGACATAAAAGAATAAGTAATAAGGGATCCCTTTAGTACATGAGGTCGTGCTCCCGAAATGATCTATTATAGGTAGAATGAAGGAACAGGCTCAGGCTCGGGCTCCTGTGTGTTTTGTGCATGACCAAGTGGGCTACGGAACGTATAGTGCGTCTACGGTAAGTTCTACACATACGCCGAAGGTTCAATGCATCGATACAATCAAAAGAGACGTTTTTATGCGACAAAAGAGATGGTTCATTTTTTATGCTTGGCTTCAAGTTTTTTCTTTTTACTTTTTTGTCATCGAGGAAGCCCAGCACACGTTCTGCCTGGCTCCACCGTTACATCCATCCTCGGTACAGTCTCCCGGCTCTCTGTGCACTGCATCGCATTATTGTTATTGTCCTTCCAATAATATACCTTGACACAGATGAAGAGTACAAGTACAAAGTGGAAGCGCTTCAGCTTCATCAGCATATCAAACTTTTCCCCTATCCCTCCCAAGGCACTCGGTCCAAGGCACCACCACCACCACCTGGATTTTTTTCTACCTTTTTTTTGCGCTCATCTTTGCACTCACTCCAGACCATAGACCATTGCAATGCATGCCTAACCTAACCTTTGCCTCTCTGCCCTTGCCTCTCTACCTTACCTAACCTTACAGTTCCATCCTTTCCTCTTTTTTTTCTCCACACACTCTTTTTATCAATCGCATGACATCCTAATGGCTCCCGTTCCTTTCTTCCACATAAACTTGCAATGTTTCAAATTCAAAGACCTTCTATCCTGTCTATCCTGTAGCTTTTTACTCTTTACATACCATGTACGCTCCCGTAGAAAATAGGCCCAGGACCAGGACACAACGACACTACATGCAAACGAGGTCTCTGGTTATTTTTCCTATTTTTTTTGTTCTTGCTGTGCTGAGAGATTCCTATTTGAATAAGCACACATGAATTTATATGCTGGCTTGTGCAGTTCTGTATCCTTGATTTTTTTAAGAATTTTCCGATAGCTATATATAGTAGGTAGGTAGGTAGGTAGGTACTATGTGTTTTTGAGTTTTGAGTTTTGAGCCCTGTCAAATTTACATGAAGGATACTACTATACTATTTAAGGAAGGGAAAAGAACAATTATGTAATGCACACATGGCATGGGGTTGCACCATGTGATTTTTGTAAACTATGTACCTATCTATGTACATACATGTATAGGGAGACAGAGACAGACACGAGTAAGTCCTCTTATCTTGATATTGTACAAAATAACTTTGTAATTTAAATGTAGAGCCATAAAAAGGAAAGTATGCGAATCTTCAAAATTAAATTACACTTGTTTTTCTGGAATCGTAAAAGTCAAGCGGCATAAAACTATTCTGAGTCGACACACAAGCAAGAGAGAACACGCACACACACACACACTTGTACATACAGCCAAAGAGAAAGAGAAAAGTTGCTACAAAGTAACAAGTATACAAGACGCAAGGACGAGAGAAGGAGCAAGGATCTAAAGTGAATGTAATATGTTAAGTTTTTATTTTCAATAGAGGACTAATGCAATGTAACTCTGTGGGTAAATGAATGGGAGCATGTCTTCCTATGACTCTGTCTATATACTCATCTATTCAGAGGCCCATTTATAGTGTAGACGAGGACCGTAGAGCGAGATGACTGTAGGAGAACAAGTCAGTGGATGCCAGTGCCAGTGCCAGACAAGAGATTACATGAGACCAACAACAACGTCGCTTTACATACTTTAAATGAAAACGACTCATGTAAATATATGTAGATAGACTAGTAAGATATTAGAGGAAGGAGAAGAGGAGAAAAAAAACAAAGTAGTACATATACACATTATGATATCCTTGGTGGAAGTGGATTCGAGAAAAATTATTATTGTAATTTCAACTATGAATAAAACAGTAGAATGGAAGATATTCCGACAAGCCAACTTTTACTCCGCTCACTATAACCTCCACTCCACTAAATACACTAAATGCAGCCATGGATATATGCACTGTGGGATATATAGGATGGATATAGTGTAGTTCCAGCGTACATGGGATCTCTGGATATACTACTTATGGACAGTCGTAGGGGACCTTTCAACTATGACGCCATATTTGGGCTAAGAGTTAGGATAAAGGGTTTCAAAAAGATGATGCAAATCTCATATTTACACATTTCAAAAGGTGCAATTGCATTGGATATCATACTTATGAAAAAGTGCAAAATGGGGTATTTGCTCATTTCAGAAGTGCAAAATGGGGTATCACTCTTTTGAAAAAGTGCAAAATGGGATATTTCCTCATTTCAGAAAGCGCAAAATGGGCTATCATTATTTTTAAAAAGTCCAACATGTGTTATTTACACGTTTCAAAAAGGTTAAACAGTGATATTGCATTTTGAGAAGGTGAAAATTGTGACAATTACACATTTCAAAAAGTACAAAATGTGATCTTCATCTTTTTTAAAACTGCAATCTGTAGTATTTACTCATTTTGAAAAAGCCATCATATCTACGATGGCACATTTGGAATGCCCCTGGCCCTCCAGTGTGTACAGTAGTACAGTCACTCGTATGGTAGCCTATGTAAGTACATAAGTATCAATATTATAGCTATTATACGTACCCACGTCAGCTTGGCCATACCACTGTGATAGCGATTGCCATTGCAATGGAAGGAGAAGCTCGTCGGAAAGGAGTGCGGGCAATGTAAAACGGGAAGAGGAAATGAATGTAGTTGGTGGGTTTATTTAGCATTTACTCGGCGTTGAGAGAACGGTCAAAGAAAATGAGACGAAATCGGGATGAAAGCAGAGAAAAGGAAGGAGAAAGAGAAGAAGGAAAAAAATAGTTGGGCAAGAGACGAAGAAGAATAGAAGGAGGAGAGAAAAAAGAAAAGAAAGAGTTACCGAGGAAAGAATACATACATATATGTATGTTACTTAGCAAAACGAGACAGAGAGAGAGAGAGAGAGAAAGAGCATGAAACTAAGTTTCTTGTTCATTTCCTCAGATTTTTCTAAAGCTTATGTAAATCAGAATGAAAAGTAGACGAAGGAAGGAGAAAAAAAAGACCAAAATAACCGAATTCTATTTCTTTCTGTTTCTGTTTCTGCTTCTGTTCTTACACACACACACATTTCAACTCTGAGAAGCAGTGAGAACTGCAAGTACACATATTTACACTGTATTATAATATAGTCACGTTAATAGGACCCGCTTACGCGATTCCTTACATACGCTCACTGAAAATGAAAATGAAAATACAGTCACACTGCCAATATCCGTACTAGCACCCGCACCAGTCACCAGACCACCGCTTTGGCATCCATTCTATATGTATATATACATATATATAGTCTAACCATCCCTAAAACTATGACTGGGTAATGGGCTATATGTATATCCAGTATGTATATCCATGATAAAGAGGAAATTATCTGACTTTTCTCTAAGCCCGCCCGACAGAAAGACCAAGTCAACCTGAATGCTATCAACTATCCGACTATCACCCATCAACAAGCAAGTGCATCGCCACACTGCTAGGTGTATAGGCCCCTATATAGTATTACACGCTATAAGCTGCTAGAAACAAACACTTTCATTGCATCCTGCATAGCATTACATTGGCAATGAATTTATTTCAAGATTCCTTCTTTGTTGCCCTTCTTTGAATTGTAATTTTCATTATTCCGCATTTACAGAATGAAGCTGAGTAGACTCGGTGAAATGTGGAAAAGTCGGAATTTATGGCCACATTTCTCTGATTACTATGCATAGGATTTCTATCCATTTTTTTTCTTCTTCTTATTCTTCCGCTTTCTCCAGTAGTAGTAGTAGTAGTCAACGAATATATTTAGTCGGTCTGGATTTTCACACCTCTACTGCACTGCACTGCCTGGCCTGGCACTGGCACTCTGACTGCACTTCGTACAAGGCGACAGGCAAGAAGCAACAGCAACAACAGTTTATAAAGAGGTATATAGGCATAGGTAAGCTCGACCAACTAACACCAATTATACCGGAGTATCTGCATACGCGCTAGAGATGCATA
>JAQFZC010003013.1:0-20402 GCA_034695205.1 Dicyrtoma fusca
TACTTGATATCCGGTTACCCACGGTCAATGCGGGATGTAGTCGAGTATAATGAGAAGGTAGGTCACAAAAATATACAGCATACGTACCTTCTTAACGTAGTTCTTAACTCTGGTTTCTTTTATAGACAATTACTGTATGAATCCCAAAATTCCTTTCCCAGACTCGAATTACATGAATTTTTTAAATTTAGGCCAAGGATTCCCTCATCATACTCAGATAGCCTCTCTTCCATAGCAAACAGGAGTGCACGTACCTGGCGTATAGTATATAGTGCCTATATAGTAGTAGTCTAGTACTGTATGCATCTCATGCACTCAATCTATTTTAAATCCCGCACATAGCAAAAATAATCCGAAATTTCAAGCACAAAACTTTCTCTATCACTCATGTCTAGGTACAGGTATTAGATGTGTATTCGATGCTATCAAGGTATACAAACCCATATTTTTTTCAAAAATTAAGACACCCTTTTATGGAGGTAGTTATCCTTTTACCTTGACTACGTCATTCAATGGTTTCTCCATAAATAATTAAACAGCCTCTTTTCCCTTACATGCATTGCACTGTCCTGTGGTTGCATAAAATGGTAAACCGAATACCCTTGATTTTGATTTTGAGTTTACAAAGCTGCCTGTTGACTAAAAGCCTATATTCTCCTTTCCAATTAAAACAGTTACAGAGGGTGGACCGTGTCATTCTCCTGAATTGGCACGTAAAGATTTTGGAAAAACAAATAGAATTCGGAGCCCAGCTGGGTGACACCGTCCTTCAGTTAGCCAGAATGGAATTAAAAAATTACAATAAGAATGTCCTAGCCGTGGCAGAGTACTATGATCAACTCGGGAAATTATCTGTGGTCAGTGACGGACTCAACGGAGAAGTTTTAATAATTTTCTTTTTAAATAATTAAATCAGCTTGCATTTACGTACAAGCACCAGTTCACCATTTCACGCTATGTACATACATACATATATATTGCTATTTACTATCTGATACAATCTCTAATTGGCTCAGCTCAGCATGCCTGCATAATTTCTCATTCTGTGTGCTTTGTGTGTGTGTGTGTACACAGGTTGATGGAGAGAGACAGCCGACGGAGGTGTACATGGACTTCCTTCAATGTCTCGACACAATAATGTCCCAAATTAAAAATTCCACGCAAAGCCAAAAGCAACAGCAGCAACAACACCACCCATTTCCCATCAAATCCAATGGCAATTCAAATTCGGGAATTTTGGAAATTGTACCCCTGGGACCACTCCATGTCATTTGGGTTATCGGTAATGCCATAGTGCCAATACTTATTAATATTCATTCTATTTGCTAAACACTAGTTGTAACGACAAGGACAGATGTGTACCGTCGGTGTAGAGTGTGTGACATATGACAAATTAGCTGGTTAGTACACAAGACCAGTTGATTGTCTTGTAACTTTATTTCATTTCAAGGGGAAAGTGAGCCCAGCCCTCGTAGCCTTCGTCCGTTGGATGATTGTGATGTGGTAGTGTGGTGTGTGGTGTGAGTCAGTCAATCAAAAATTGAGTGGAAAATCAATGAGCAAATATTTAACATAATAATAATATTTTGATGACGTCGAGAATTTCAGTTAGTTCAGGCCATCCAGTCCCACAGCACAGGCCCACAGTTGGGACACATTTACATGTGAAAGAATATAATATGTAGATTACCTCGTCGTTGCTTTGGCACATTGTGTTCTCATTATGATGGGCAGGAGATAAGCGGGGAGCTGATGGCTGATAGTTAATCAATACATTCTTCCTCTCCTTCCCTTTCTCATGGCAGTGTGGCAATTTAGTATCTTTGTTAGGAATCTGCATAATAAATTGTAATATAATATTAACACAACAACAATAATCTATTTTTTCTAAGGTTCCTGGAGCCCGTACATTTTGTCCGTGTATAGAGGTTACAAAGCCCTTTTAAATATTTACAGGATGTGAGCTGTCAGGATAAATATATACTGTGTATACACTTTCATTTCTTAATTCATTCAGAGTTACAATTCTATAATAGGTATTATAAGGGTAGCTACTACTACACTATAAAACTGTATTCCTGTCAATTAGATTTATTACTATGGCCGAGCGTATATAGCAGGTCCACTGTGCTCGTTGTTAGTTGTTACATCCTCATTCTTCACTAGTCACCTGTTTCCTATTCATATTTGTCTTCAATCTTCAACATCGAAAACATATGTCTTTACGGCTACTGGCTTTTGCCTTGCCAGTGTGGCTGTCTCGGTTCATACTAATTCCTGGTGTGTGCAGTATGCATGGATGTGCCTATTGCATTGAGTGTCTTATTTCGATTGAGTGGGATGGCAAATGAAATGAAGAGATAATAAAGAAAGAAAAAAATGTCGTGAAAATTTAGAATTAATCTTATTGAAGGTTGAAGGTCGGAGGTTGATATTAACGTGCTAAAGGTTGCAATAAACTATCTATCGCTGCTTAGGTAGGCAAGTATTTGTGCTGATGCCTGGGTATTAGCAATTAAAGCTTGCAATTTATTTGTCACAATCGTGCAGTGCAGAACAACAACAAGGGAGAAAGAACCAGGGAGGGAGAAAGTAGTATAGGTAAATGACAAATGATTTATTAAAAGGCCAAATTTAATATCAGTTTCGAACACTTTTCCAGGTGGTCCAGGTTCAAATAAATCCCAATTATCCGCAAACTCTTCACCGTACTATCACTTGTCCATTGGTGGGGAGCTCAGATCCATTATATCCCAAGGACGGGGGAATTCCAACTTTTCGGAGGAACAAATTCAAAACATCCATGATGCCATGATGGATGGAGAATTAGTCGGCAATGACATTATCATGAGTTTAATTAGTTCAATTATTGGCATTCAGCGACGAGTTGTTATCGATGGTTTCCCGAGGAATGCTATTCAACTCAAATCGTTTCAGGATTTGGTAAGTTTGCTTTCCTTATTGTTAGCTTTACTCATTCGGTTACAAAAGCACCTTAAAACTCTCGATCAATAAATTAAATCGTAAATGGATTCATCCCGACTTCCCGACACACCGTATTGCCATAATGCTCTCCTATCCTTCAATTTAAAAATTCGTTACAACGCCTGACAGCTTTGACACTGACACTGACAGTGAACTGAAACTCTTTGCAGACAAACACAACACCACCATGTATCCTTGTGGACTGCTCTGAAGTGGAATTGGGACGAAGTTTAGGTCAAAGAACACAAAGGGCGGACGATGCTTCCCCAGGGGCGATTAAGAAAAGATTGGAGATTTACCGGCTAACCACGTTACCGACTCTCAAAGTTTTGGATGATGATCAAAGACTTTTCATTGTACGTTTCATTCTTTACACAATTTAATCAGAGTATCAGAGGGCTCACACCATACAGAAATATAGCTGCTTAGATTTTTCTTTAAATTAATCCTTTTAAATTGAAAATTCACTTCATCATAAACTATAAACATAAAACATCTTTTTAATAATAGATTATCATTTAGTATTTTAAATTGCTCGACACGATGAATTGCAGGTGGATGGAGACGGTGACCAACAGCAAGTGATCACAGAATTTAATAGTTTACTCAATAATGTAATGCATAGTGTTGAGAGTGGGAGCAGCAGTGGCAACAGTCGCCACATCATGAATCCAAATCCCAGTCCAAACCCACAGAATAACCATGCAATGGGAATGACCCGAAGGAAGCCGAGCACAGACACTTTGCGTGGAATGTACCTTGAAGTTGATCATCAACATTGAACTAAATATTCAGTTGTTTTATTCCTTACACAATTAACCTAATTATTCATTACTGTACTTAATTAATCAACCTCCATTTGTACTTCTAATCATATCTCTGCGTTACCAAAATGTACATATAATACAATTCAATTACTATAGTATTAAATTAAAGATTAAATTAAAAACTGTGTATAAGTACCTACCTACCTACGTACATTCTATATGCATAGTGTTCACGCTACCATAATCATTACATTTTAATTGTATCCGTCATGCAATGTATGCAATAAGTATGGGCATGTAATGCATGGGCTGTCAAAAATATAAAGTGAAATACAGAATACAATGCAATTTAATTTACTATAAATTCCAGAAAGTGTACATGTACTAATAAATTACATAAAAATGTGGTGTATCTATACGTAAGTACGTGCGTCAATCCAAAAATCAATTAAAATTGTTTTTGAAATAAACTATACTTTATTTTTAAAAATCAATACCTATTCAATTTAAAACAAAACTACAGAGAGAATCCATACAAATACAACACTGGCACTGCGTGCACTGTTATGTATTGATCAAAATTTATTTATACCAAAACCAACTATTTTAGCTTCGCTCCTTCCTATATTCTACACAATGCGATGCTACTACAAATAATAAACTTTTAACAAAGGGAGTATAAATAGAAATTTAATAGCCTTTTAAGAATGGAAATTATATCAGGAAATTAAAGGCATAATTGTGCTTAATAAACATTTCCTGGAAGAATCAACCGCAGTGAAGTTTGCATTTCGCAAATGCGTAAATATAGGCATGAATCACCAAGACCAACACACGAACTGCCAAACCTTCTAACTGTCAATATATAGGTAGGTACACTGCATTTACATTACATGCACTAGTTACAAATTTCGTAAAGGCAAATAAACCTTCTCATCTGTATCCTTTGATATGCGTGTCAGAAAAACCAAAAGATCATATAAAAATCCAAAAAGTACAGAACTATATGTACTTTGAAACTCAGGTGAACCTTATGCGTTAAACTGCTGGCTCTCTGTAGCAACTTGATATTCCTGAAAGGGAAAAATGTACAGAGCCCATAATAGTGATCAGTGTGGGAGCTGAACAGAGATGAGCAGAAGAAAGAGCTTGGTTTTGTTAGAAATTGATAAAAACCAGAAATCTGAAAGAGCAAACGAGACTCCCAGGCTCCCCAGTTCTTCACCACAGGATCAGTGATCACATATCGCATCGTGTGAAGAAGAGATCAAAGGAAAGAGAGTTGGTAGTGGCAGCGGAAGCGCATGTCCTTCTTGACTAATCAATAATTTAAACGATAACAACGATATCATATACATAGTGGTTTTGTGTTTCCGTCTTTCCGTTCTGAAGAGTCAAGAGAGTGAATCCGTGCCCATAAACGGGTGAAATTACTCCGGAAAAATGAATTGGACTCTGTCAGCACCCCCATCCAAGCTCCGACAGTAGAACAGAACAGAGCAGATCCGTTACCATAGCTGGCTGGAGCTACAGAAGAGCTTCTATTTTTGTAAAAAGTCGCAATCCTTTCTCTCGCAATACCTATTATTTTTAAAAACTTTACAAAAATCCAAAGTGACAAGGGGCCTGGACGCTGGAGGAAGAATGAGGACGTGAATTGAACGGGAGGGGAACTACGTGCCAAATAATAATTTATTAGTTTCCTATTTTTCCTAATTTTATACCAAATTAAAATTAGGAAATTATAGGATGTGGTCCAATATTGTCTTAGAAGACAATGAGTCTCAACCACCCGGGCGATGTAAACATGCAGTGGCATTTGACGGTCAGTTTTTGTACATGTTCGGAGGGAAGAGTGGAACATTCCCCTTAAAAGATCTGTGGAAACTGGATTTACGTAAGTTGACCAAATATTAATTCTCAATCGACTGACATTTTTGTTTTTATTTTTAAGAGAGTACTAACAACTGACATGATTTGTGGTATTAGTGATATACTTATTACTAGTAATGAGGGAAATTTAAAAAGATTTACTTGTGTCAACTACAAGAAATCAAGAAATGTCAATACTCTAACTCTAACCCTAAATACGTCCCACTTTAGTAGTTTTATTTTTAATTTATTTTAGACATTAGAAAACAAAAATAAAATAATATTTTAATACTGTAATTTCCAGGTGGGGGTAAGTGGGTGAGTTTAAAGCCGAATAATGAGCAAGATGAATGGCCACCTCCGCTACAAGAGCACACCATGGTGTATTACAATGGGAAATTGTACATTTTTGGTGGAGAAATCGGAATGACCGATGAATTTACGACACCACTGTGGATCTATTCTATTCAGGTACCCAATTAATAATTACTAATTACCCGTAATTCACGAATTAACAGTACATAGATTGAGGCTGCTGCTTACTTTATAACTTCATGTTCACGTATTCTTCATTACTTATTCTGCTTCGTTGACGAGACGAAGGCAGGTCAGCCATTCAGCATATTGCAGATGTCATTAAATGGAATGCTGCCAAATTACGAAATTACCATGCCATGTCATCACGATAGGATATCATGCGACGATGGATCTGTATTCTTTATGTAGCTAATTGTAAGTATGTTACAAATATTTTGTTCTTTTTTTACTGTACTTAGATGAACGAATGGAAGAAATGGAATTCGTCCGAATTGAACCAGAGGAATAGAGTGGGCGGGAAAGGTCTGACACCGACTGGAAGGCGAGGTCATGCTGCTTGCGTCTACAATAATTACATGATCATCTACGGTGGATACGGCGATCTCAAAGGATCTCTTGGGGATCTATGGGCTTTTCATTTTGGTTAGACCTTCTAATTCCTTCACTCTTTGCAACAAAAGTTCATGCACATGCAATTTTGAAACTGCGCATCTTGTAATGGAATTAAAATGTTGCATGTTGCATGACACACAACCTGTTCAAAAAAATATTAAAATGCACTATTTTACTTTGTGCAACAGAAACGGACTCATGGCACTTATTCTTCAAACCGCTGGCGAATCGATTTTATTGGTCCTCAAACCCTTGCCCCTCCGCTCGTCATAACCACTCAGTAGTTCAATACAATGAGCACATCTACGTTTACGGGGGTATGAATAACTTGGACGAGAAGTCTGATTGTTGGAAGTATAACTTTGAGGACCGGAAGTGGTCACAAATTAAAGTCAAGCACGGACCAGGAGCTTTGAGGGGTCACATTGCGTGCAAAGGATTGGGAAATATGTTCATTCTGGGGGGTGAGAAAGATGGGCGGTTCATAGACGAAGTTTGGACTTTTAGTTTTTGTAAGCTATTTCAAAACATTTCCTAAAAATATCTGCATTTTTATATTTGCGCCGAAATTTATTTTTTAATGATTTCGTTTTGATTGACTGTAGTAACGGAAACATTCCAGCGTCTCACCTTTCATGGATGTCATCCTTGTGCACGTGTCTTCCCAGCCTGTACAATGTTACCAGCCATAGTTAAATTAGTGCCCAAGTCAGCTGTAGAGGCTACAACAGCAAGCTACAACAAACCGTCACAACCCCAGCATCAGCATCATCACCACCAACCCCATCAATCCATGAAAAATAGTCTCAGTCATCACGATGAATCCTATAAATCTTCGATGACAGTTGAAAATAATGACAATAAATATTGGTGGGATGATGATTTAATGTTGGGCAATCCACATCCAGTCAATAGTATTAGTCACACGTCAAATCAAAACCCATTAAAAAACATTAATATCATCCGAGATTTTAGTAATCGATTAAATAATCATCGATTAGGTAATTATCAAGTTTTAGAGTCTGCTGTAGTCGATGAATGTGGTTAGTATCCAGTTTGTTTTTTACTTTTTACCTAAGCACTATTTACTCTCGCCCATAGTTTGTAAAATCGTAACTAACTTCACACTGCATTTTGTGACTGCTAATATTTTACGCTGTACTTCATTTATTTCTTGTTGTATTTCAACAAATTTAAAGAATTCAATAACCATTTGTTTGTTTTGTGATAATTACAGGTCTGAATAACACTGTGTCACCAGTGTCAACTTTCAACTATAATTCAAACACTAGTTCTCCACTCTCGCCGGATGAAACACTAGGACGAATAGATGAAGAGAAGTTAATTGAAATCGATGATATTCAAGTGAAACACATTCCGGGAATATTAAATACTACTAAGCGATCTGAATCCGTCTCATGCTTTCAAGGTAACCAGTTTTTATTGCTTATTCAGACATTTTAATTTACTGACTTAAAAAAGCTCTCCAATTTAGACTTATAGTTAAAGTTACAAGTGCATATAAAAATATAGACGCCCTTAAAGCCTGCAACACAAACAATGCTTAATTACAGTAGTAATGAGTGAATATCTAATTTGTATTTTTGTGAAATTAGGATCCAAGAATCCCGTGCGAAAATCAGCATCGTCCGTCCGATTTGCTGACTTTAATTTACCAAATTCAACATCCGATTATAACAGCATGGATACATTAATTGAAGATTATAAATCTAAAGGTAGTGGTGCTTTGGATGGTTTCGACAACCCAGCTAGTTATAAAAGGAATGGACACGATATTGAAATGACTTGCTTCAATAACGAACCTCAAGGTAATAGTACTTGGCACAAGCGTCCCTAATATTCTCCCAACATGTTTATGACGAAATGCTAAAATTGTGACGATTTCCTTTCTTAAAGTATAAACTTAACACAAAATCCTCAAAATGTATTATTTACCCTGCAAAAATCAATGCATGCAGTACATTCTCTAAAGACAGCAAAGTACCGCAATATGAAAACTAGAATTATATTGCGAAATATACCAACTTTGCAAGGTCCAAATTGTTGGCCTCATTTCATTATTATTCCATAATAACTTATGTAAAGGTAAGCAATTTGGCATTTCTCAAAAATGTGGAAAGTACAGCGTGCACCTCCCTTTTATACGTACCTAACTTCCCTTACAACAAAATATATATACTTGCAGAATAAAAATTTAAATAACACTACATATTTACGTAACGTGTCTCTAAACTGCTGCTTACCTATGTATATTTACAGGAGCAACATCCACCTCTAAAAGCCAGTCTCTTAAGTCAAGCAAGCACGAAGAAAAAGTTCAAGTAGTCACAACGCCCAACTATCTACTTTTAGTCGGTGGTCTTGAAACCCACACTACCCATTTACTCAAGAAACCCTTAAGTATTTGGAGATTGAGAGTCAGTCCAGACCTAATTCACCAACAGCATTCGATTTAATTGAATGGAACAGAGTGACATTTCGGCCCTCCGAGAACTTTCAAATTTTAAATACTTTTACGTTTAACTTTTACTATGTCTACTCTACTATACAAAATAAATCAAATTACTTCTTGACTGGAAATTTCTTGAAATGAAAATTCAACCAACATTATTGTGTTACCGTGCCAAAGTATCGTAATAAATTACTATCGTAAGGTCGTAACGTGAACTCGTTGAGTATAGTCAGATAGGGAGTGTAATAAAGTAAACGTTGACGTTAGTAATAGTCATGTGTAATAAGCGTGGTGAGGGGTCCGTCTCATGAGTCGAGATAGGAAACGGAAAAGTCCACAATAAATTATAAAATAACTGTGTTGTTTCGATCGTTGATTGTTAATTGGTAACCGTATTAAGCAGTTTACTCTTACACTTCAGTATTCCATAATTGAACGCGGTATTACTATTTAAAGTCAAATAAAATTGTCTGTAAAAATATTAACTATTACTTAACTCTGCGTAGTGTGTACTCGTACAATACAAATGAAGGTTGTTACGTCCATAAGATTGAAATAAAAGTAGAAATGTTGAACTTGTAGATCTTCTAATAGCAATTAGAGTAGAATAAAACGATGTACTTACTGGTCAATATACATACGGTGCGGTGCCCTCACTGTGGACGGATTGTCCAATTGTGGTCAGTCTTCAATGTGTATAAATCACAACTTTATTTTTCGACTTTTGGGCATGACCTTTGGCATGATATGAAAAATATTATCTCATTTTTAAAGTTGTAATTTATCCACTATAATGACGGACCAAACTTTGATCCTCCGGCCATAGCTAATAGTTATATATGACACCGCACCCTGCTACTAGTTACTTAATCGGATCGGAGAAAACCACTCGTGTATTTTAAATACAGTACTAATAGAATGTCCCGAATTGTTAAAGAAATTTATAAATGGAACTTTAATTTTTAATACTATTACTAAAATTACATTTTAATTTTTAATAAAAATAAATATGACGAAATCAAAATGTTTTGTACGTCGAGGTTCGAGTTCAACTTGTCAAGTTGTCAAGAATATAATGTTTGTGCTGTAGCCGTGTGCTCTGTGCTTTAATAACGTTTGATAAATGATAGGAAATTAGGAAGTAATACTTAATCATAGTAATATTACATAATAATATATTTATGCAGTATTTACTACAAAAAAAAGTGTACCATATTCTTGTGTGAAAAACGTATTTAGCATATAAAATGATAAATGGTGTCAACCTGACAAGCAACTAGTCATGTCATTATGATGTGAAATAAATTTGATGGGAAATTTTTTTACTTCGTGAAACACTTGTTGTTTGGCATAATAATAATTATTAATTACTTTTAAAGTTTTAATTTTTAAAACTTACGTTTTGAATCTTTTATGACGCTCGAGCGTCATAGAGGCATAAACTCTTCGTTAGGGACGCCTATAGACAATGGGATAGGCACATACATATACATACACGGTAGAGCTGTCAATTGTCCCTAAGCCCTAAGAATTACATAAATTGCATGTATGTATTCGAAATTTTGGTGACACAGGGGGCTAGGAAGCTTCTCCGTAATACTACTTACAACTAAGAACTTTACATTTAATTTTACTTTAAATTGTTATGATTAAATCACATGGACAGAATTGCTAAGGAAAGTGTAGCCACGGGTCCCACATAACCTTCCCCCCCCCCTCCCCGCTCCACATCCCAAACCAGCAAAGTAGGGCAATCATACTACAACAAATTTTTTAGAGAATTTTACTGCGGATCTAGCCCATCAATCAGTTTTAAAATCGGTTTAAAAATAAAAAGGTTATGAACAAAAAGTTGAGACAAAGTCGATTTTTCCTATGCTTACAATGTGTTACGTTTTTGCTTATAACTTTTTTGTTTTTAATCCGATTTTAAAACAGATTACTGTGCTTGATCCGCAATGCAATTCTCTATCAAATATGTTATAGCATGATTGAGCGACTTTGCTGGTTTGCCTGTGGAAGGGGGGGGGGGGCAGCGTGCAAAAGTTGTGAGAGGGACCGTGTATTAGTACTATAGGTATATAAACAGAGAACAGCTGATAGATAAGTAATAAATTGTACCTAATTAGTTAAAAAATTTAATAGGTAAATTAAAATTACACAAGAACGCAAGCGCTAGAAGCATAATAACAATTTTATTTTGCAGAACTAAAAATTGCAGAAAGAACTGGCAGAAAGGAAAGAAAAGGCATATCAATAAATCACGCAGGGAGAATGAGCAAAACGAGATTTGCGGCTTCAATCTCAGCTCCGCGCCAATTTCCAATTTACTTTAAAAATCATCCACGACAGCATATGAACGGTTTTGCTCTCAAATGCTCTCTCAGCAAAATTCGGGTCGTGTGTGTGCTGCTGAAGTGAGTTCGTCCCTTCTGTGATAAAACAAACCATACGCTGTATGATTTGGTCAATCATATTTTTCAACTTAATTATTATAATTTAGTTTATACTGTTAGACTAGAATGAATAAAAATCTTAAATTTATTGGAGTGGCTTTAGGCATATTCATCTTCTTTTTCTACTATGGTATACTTCAAGAAACTATGTAAGTTCTCATCACCTTTTTAACTTTGACAGCTGAGCTGAAAAACCTTACAACGATTACACAAACTTATTAGGAAGCTATTGCAATTATTTTTGTAAGTAGCTTATGTCGTGTTTTTAAATATACTAATTGTTTTTTGACTTTCAGAACAAAAGGGAATTATGGGAACGGGGAAAAATTTACGTACACCCTGTCCCTAGTTTTTATACAATGCGTTGTCAATTACCTATACAGTCTCGTCGGTAAGAATCAAGAGCAAAGAAAATATAAAAATAATATTATTGAATGGAGCATGCAATGCACATATTATATAATAATAAAATTATTTTATTAGCATCTTTAGTGATGCTTGTGCTTATTATGAATACATTTATTGACTGTGACTGTGGATTGGATAGCGTTTTAAATGGTTTAAAAGAAGAATATTTTTTTTAATTAGTTCTCAAAATTTCCCCACCTAAGAATGCTGGTGCAATTAATGGACAATTCCAAATTGGAAAGTCTATGTATGCCACCTGCGCACTCACTTACTTACTTGCTATGGTCACATCAAATATGAGCTTGCAGTGGGTTCCGTATCCAACGCAGGTAATTAATTTTATGATTTAAAAAAATTTCGTTATCGTAGCAATCATACTTTTTTTATTATTGTTGTACGTACACGTATTCTGAAGATGGCAATAAAAATTGAGTAGTGATATAATATGCATAAAAATGTTCTAGGTCGTAGCCAAATCATGCAAACCGATTCCAGTGATGATTCTGGGAGTCCTTGTAGGAGGAAGGTCGTATCCACTCCGCAAGTATTTATTCGTTCTGATGATTGTTGTGGGGGTGGCTTTGTTCATGTACAATCCAAATAAAGCCAGCAAGGACACTAGTGTTGATGGTGGTGGACTTGGGATGGGAGAGTTATTGTTGGTGCGTTTTTGTGATTTTCCAGACTAATTTTTAAATGATTTAGGGTAGCGCGGTAGGTTCGTGATATTCTGATCGGGGATTTCCTTTAAATACCAATCGAGCTCATTTTCCCTTCGATCACAATTTCACGGAGCTACCCTACCCACAAAAATAGTTGGAACATACAAATGTTAGGCTAGAACCATATTTTTAATTTCGTGGAATATTTTCTGTACACAGGTCATGTCACTTGCCATGGATGGACTGACTGGTGCCGTTCAAGAAAGAATGCGCAGTGGAGCAGTTAAGCCTAATTCTGGTGTTCTCATGAAATATATGAATTTATATTCCATCGGTTATACTTTAGTTGGTAAGTTGTGTATTCTATTATTTTTTATGAGATGAACAAATTAGATATATATGGCTTTAGCTTTAGCCCAGTGAATGTAAATGCTGGTTGGAAACATTTTTTGAATTGTACTTTTATTCCTTCGTAAAAAACTTGCGGAAACTTTTTGATATATTTATGTATTTAAAAAATGATTTCAAAAGCTTAAAACAACAAAGCCTGCAAGACCCTAAGTACAAGAGTAAACTTTTATCTTGATGTCTATTTTTCCTATAAATTAACACCAGTAACGTTGCCTTTCCAGAAGGGCAACAGTGATAGTAAGACTGTAAATGGTTCAGGCATATCGGTAATTACTCTAATTACTAATTGCAAACAGGTATGCCTATTTGTAAAAAATATATAGGCATTCGAAAGGTATTAACTTGTTTACAGTCGCAGCCTAACAAAAATAATTGTCTGTAGTTCCATTTCTCTTGCTGGAATTCTTCTTTTCTTTTTTTATATATTTTCTGAAGCATCTCAGCAAAAGTCTAATGTAATTAATAATTAATTTGTCTTTATAGCTCTCGTGCTAACAAATGAACTTTTCGCATTCACCTCATTCATATCAAGACACCCGTCTGTCCTGCCAAATATGATGGCATTCAGTTTAACCTCTGCTCTCGGGCAGTTCTTCATCTTCATGATGGTGACTGAATTTGGTCCTCTACCATGTTCCATTGTGACAACCACCAGGAAATTCTTCACTGTGCTCGCCAGTGTTTTCATCTTTGGAAATTTATTGTCTCAGGCACAGTGGATGGGTGCTGCCTTCGTTTTCATTGGGCTAAGTTTTGACGCTGTTTATCATTGATGGTATTCAGATTTAAATCCGCATTCAATTATTTATATTGCAATTGTATTGTAATCCGTACGACGTAAAATTACGTTATTATTATATTACAAAAAGTAATTTGTTAATACATACTTTGAAATTATTTAAACACTGACACTCAGGAAGCATGTTGAATACACAAATATTTTGTCGCATCGTGCTCCGTTGAAATATCACATCATTTGTTCTTTGTCCTACAAAGTGTACGCAGTAAGCATGCAATTGTTATTTGCAATCCTTGTAACCTAATATAACTACCTATATAAGTTACTATTATTAAATTATTATCCCTGTTGTTAATTTAAATCATATATAATTTTATCATTGTGGTTTTTGTGGTTTTGGTTCGTTAATATTGATGTTGGTACTATATGCGTCTATACGATTCAGGGCTGGTCGCTGGTCATCTTCATTAACTTATTTAATATACAAATAAAAGCATGAAACGGAATACGGAAATGTAAAATAAAAGTTAAAAGGGGTTGATAAATAGCCAATGAGTGGCATTAATTGAGCTTGTGGTTAATAATTAACCGTTGTGCCTTTCCTCTCTAATGTAATTACAATAAATTTCAACTGCCCTTCCACATAATATATCTATAGTACACAGAGCATACTAACTGCATAATAGAATGTAAACTAACATTAGTACGTTGGGGACTTTCAAATATGACGTCACGTAACTTGGAGTGAGACAGGTCTTTCAAAGAGGCCAAAAAACATATTATTTGTACCCTTTCAAAATCGCCAAACGGTGCCCCATTCTATTTGTCCACACAGGACACCATAGAGTAGAAAACATTTTAGGAGATTATGAGACTAGAGAACTCGCCCCTTACTAAATACTTCATTTTGTATCTTATCATCATTATCAAAAATTATCTGTCAGATAATTTTTATTCCAAGAACTTACAAAGGTTTTTAAGTAAAAATTAAAAATTACGTTCCCAAAAATGTAAAAAATTTTAACGTGTTAAACACATGTAAAAAAAAGTCTTACATTTACGTTTTTAAATACAGGTAAATTAACCTTCATTTATTTTTTCAAAAAAGTCAACCGCCTTACATTTACGTTTTAAAACATGATGAAACGTTTAAAAATAAAAACCTAACTTTAAAAAAAATACGATAAAAATATACTTTTTAAAAGTCATAGACTCTTCATATTTACGTTTCAAAATAAGGCCAATTTAAGTACACATTACAATCATACTTTTTCAAACAAAAACAAAGCATGAAATTTGATAGAATACACCTCAGAAACTCCGACAAATACAAAACTTCTAAAACTATACTTCAAAAAAGAAAAAGAATTGAATTCCCAAAAGTTGTGTTTTAAAAAAAAACAAAAAAAACCAAAACTACATTATAAAACAAGCTCAAAAATTGCATTTCTTCAAAAAAAGCCCACAAATTACATCTTCAAAAAAGCCCAAAAATTGCATCCTCATAAAAACCCAAAAATTGCATCTCTTCAAAAAAGCCCACAAACTGCGTCTTCCCAAAAGCTCAAAAATAGCCTAAAAATTGCATTCGTAAAAAAACGCATAAATTCCATCTTCAAACTTCAAAACACCCAAGATTCTTTCAAAAACCGTTCATTTAAAAACCCAAGCGTTTACAAACTGCAGTTGCCTACATGTCATAATTGAAAGTCTCTTCCCAGAATCCAAATCCAAGACAATGCAATGCTGTAAAACTCAAAAGCGGATGCTGACTGTGATTGCGAGAGTGATAATTTGCAGACATGTTTGAGAAGAAAACCCCTTTCTGTCCCCTGAGGACATCTGAACAGTTGAAGTTGAACGGCTGTTGCTGCTACTCACTGCTCCCAAGCCTTCTGACTAAACGGAAAAATAAAAAAAAAATAAAAATAACACAAAGAACAAAAGAATTGGAGATTTCAAAGTTTCCCGGTAGACGCACTCATCTGACGTCTGTATGCAGAAGAAGAGAAACAGACAGAAGAGTAGGGAAGAGATCAACTTTTGTGGGTAGGGAGAAGTGGCGAAGGTATTTGGCCAGAGAGCTTCTTTTTACATGGGACATTCCTTATATGAGATAGAAAAAGCCAAAGGAGAGGAATCTCTGAATCTGAATCTCTGAATCTCTGCGCTACAGGACGAGACAAGGAGTTAACAGTTGTAGTCAACATCATGACAATCTTTTAATATTCATAATTTATACAGAATTTAATCAACCTGAAATATTTTAGAGTTCAGTCAGACAGACTCCTATAACTTGTTTTTTTCTTCTCTCTCTCTCTCCACCACAAAACAACAAGTTGAAGTTACCACTATTATTAATGTGAACGCACGCACTCCATCGCATTCGCATCGCTTAATCCTCAATCGCACTATAACTATTATAACTCGATACTTTTTTTTTTATTATTATTACAATTTACAATGGTGTAGACAAGACAAGAAAAATTCGCTCGCATTTGGCATTCATTCGCTCGCTCAATTTCAATTCCTTCACTCTGTGCCCGTGGATCCGTTCCTCATAAAATTCTAAATTCAACTGACTCACTCTCCCAACGTCCCAACTCCTCACTGTCTGTTGTTGACTGTCCCAATTATCGAATTATTATTGTAATTTTTTTAGTGATACATAATTGGTGACTCTTGAGACGAAGGACGAAATGTGATGGCAAAGTTTAATAATCGTACTGATTATTTTAACTCCTCATCATCATTAAAAGGTGAGAGATTTGTTCGTTCGTTTGTTTTTTATTTTTTTTTTCCATAGAAAAGTCAAAACTTAAAAAAAAATCTTCTCTGCTGATTTGATTGTGAATTCCCGACTAACATGGAGATTGCATGTTAGATTCTACTGCCTGTTTCTATTTTGTTTCCGTCGTTTGGTTAATGGTCAATGGTTAGACTAAAAAGAAAAAAAGTAGGTACTCGATTCTGTTCTGTTCTATTGCATAATGCGATCAACCAAAATGAAGTAATAGACTAGTATCACTATCAACGTTACCTGTGTTATGTGTGTACTGTACCTTTATTGTAAATCTGCTCCAGTTTTTGGTGTTTGTATTTTTCTAGTTAATGTTTGCACGATCGAGGATTGACGGTCATAGGGATTGGTGTACCTTACCTATAGATTATAGATGATAGACCCAAAAGGTGTATTATAGTATTGCATACATGTATAAAGGTGCAATCAGAATGTGTGTAGGTATATATATATTCTTGATTGTAATAAAGACTAGACTGGTTTTGGTTCTATATAATGTATAAGTTGTGTAATATTTATCTCATCTGTCCTAGCTTGTTTTGTGTTTCAGTTCTGTCGTTCTGTTCTGAGTTCTGTGTTGAGTTGACTCGTATAGATATAGGTTGGGAAAGTTGGGATTCTATTCCTATTCCAGATATTTTTTTTTGTATTCTGCTCGTAATAGTGTCGTTTGAATGTTGAATAGTAATGCGAAAGGGCCAATGCAGGGGAGGCTGGCTCATTCCGATGTTATAAATAATAGAAGCGGATAGAGAGAGAGAAAGAAAGAGGGGACGAGAAAAGGTAAGGTAAAAGGCAGGAGAGTTTCGTTTCGTTTGTATGATGTGATGTTGATAAAATAAAACGGATGACGGAAATAAAAATATGTATATTCCATACTGCCATCACATGCATAGTGGCAGATGTTCAAAAGTTTCCAACAACAAAAAATGTTTTTTTGTTCTCTCCAAATCCAAATCCTCCACACTCCATACCCATAGACACTTCCAACTTCCGAACTTCCCCTTTTTTGCAGATGTTTTAAAATGTTTTCATTCAGAAATAAAGCGATACAATTTTTCCGTGCTGAAGTACCTGGGCCTGGATATATGTATGCTGATATGTTCTATAGTTCTAGTTTTAGTTGTACACTCCTAAGCCTAAGTAGAGATAGCAATTGAGATCTGGATTTGGATTTACTTTATCAGTATTATTTGAATGTTGAACGTGTTCAAATGCAGGCCTTCGAAGTCTCGAGTATTTCAAATAAATTATTACAGCCATAATATATGTTGTAATCTCACGTATCTGGCATTGCCTGTTCTGTTTGGCTACTGTTCCTTGGTGTGGTCTTTTGTTCAGTTGTTGGTTGCACCTTTAATTGAGTGAGTTGTGGAAACTTAGTTATTTCCAGATTTATTGTTAAATATATTGCATGTGCACCAGGTTCTGAAAGTTTGACAAATATTGAATGTTTGATTAGCAGTTTGGTGTAGGAGCCGCGTACTAGTGTAACTTGACGTAATCATTTGATACCCACTTTGTGAGTGAGTGAGTGACGTCTCTCTGATGATCTGATTCTGATTGTTCAGCAGATCTTTGTAATTGCAAATTGTAATTTGTAGGAAATATAGTGTATTGGGGTTGAAAGTGGATTTAATGTGTCTTCTGGATGTGGAGAATCTTCCAGAATCGGAAATTAATACCACTAAAGATATCATGTTGGAAATTTTACATTGTAAGTTCAATTTATTTGAGTATGTGGTGCTCGACATTTGAATGTAATTCATTTTGTTTTGCAAAGTTATTTTTGTTGGTGTCATTACAAATTACATAAATATATTCAAGATGATGAGATTTTAATTTCTGCTTGAATTATTTGAAAGATACTTCTTTAGACATTTAAGTGTCGTTTCGGTGTTAAGTGTTTTGAAATAATAATTATAAGCAATAATTAAATAATATTTGGGTGTATTTTCTGTATTTCAGACTTAACTCCTGATGAACTTCGGATTTTAAATGATATCCGTCGCAGGAAGGAAAAATTACTGTTAGAAATACAGCAGTTGCAAGATGAGATCGACACGGTGTCACGCGACATGGCTGTTCAAACAGGGACTACGACAACATCAACTGGTTCAACAATATCCAATAGTACTTCAAATAATACGGAGGAAACGGCAAGTGTGGGATCTGACGGATGCAATAATACCCGAAATGCAAATGATAATATTAAGTTAATGAGTTTAGGTTGTAAAAAATTTAATATGGATCCAAAGAAGGGCATCGAGTTTCTTGTCACCAATACCTTGTTACAGTTAAATGCGGAGGACGTAGCGCAGGTACGTTGGTTTTGTTTTCATGTTGTTATTATTTACGCCGTCTTTCGTCTGAACAGCTACTGTTGCCAGTGCGAAATTAATGTGCATTATTTTTGTAACTAGTTTTTGTACCGGGGTGAAGGACTGAACAAAACAGCAATTGGTGATTACTTGGGTGAGAAAAACGAGTTCAATGAAGCTGTCCTCCGAGCTTTCGTCTCTCTTCATGACTTCACCGATCTTATTCTTGTGCAGGTATTACGCCTATTAAAATTAGAATCTTTTTATAGACTACTGCATTTTGTGTTGTTAATAATTGGCACTTCTATAACTAGGTATGTGTATTACATTTAAAATTCTATTATTATGCAATCAATTTCTTAGGCTTTAAGGCAGTTCTTATGGAGCTTCCGTCTACCCGGAGAAGCACAAAAAATTGACCGCATGATGGAAACATTTGCTCAACGCTATTGTCACTTAAACCCGGATATTTTTACAAATACAGATACTTGTTATGTTCTTAGTTTCGCTATTATTATGCTCAATACGAGTCTTCATAATCCATCTGTGAAGGTAATTTTTTTCAGACTTTAAAGAAACATTTCTACATCTGTCTGTTGCACTAATTTAATAGCATGAGAGCTGTTTGTTTGAATTAATTTTAATTTCTGCATCATTTTTTTTTCAGGAAAAACCATCGGTGGATCAGTTCATCGCAATGAATCGTGGTATTAATAATGGTGGTGACTTACCCCGCGAATTACTTATTAGTTTATACAATTCGATCCAAGCAGAGCCATTCAAAATCCCTGAGGATGATGGCAATGATCTCATGCATACCTTTTTTAATCCTGATAAAGAGGGTGAGCTTACGTCAAAATTTAATAGCATGGAACAATATAAAATCTTGAACAAGGGTTGTAATCACTGAATAAATACTAATTACTGCCGTTTTACTATTTGATAGGTTGGCTGTGGAAACAAGGCGGCCGTTACAAGACTTGGAAACGAAGATGGTTCATTCTTAATGATAACTGTCTCTACTACTTCGAATTCACAACTGATAAAGAACCTCGTGGAATTATTCCTTTAGAGAATGTAGATATTCGCGAAATAATTGATCGTTCGAAACCACATACTTTCGAAATCTACTCTAGTGTCGGACAACTCATTAAAGCGTGTAAGACGGATTCAGACGGACGTGTGGTGGAGGGAAAACATTCTGTGTATAGAATGTCTGCAAGTACTAAAGAAGAGCGTGATAGTTGGATAACAATTTTAAATTCAAGTATTAGTCATTCTCCTTTTTATGAATTATTAGCCCAGAGAAAACGCGTGGCCACTAATAATTCCAGTAATTCAAATCTTCAAGGCGGCGTCCACCGGTAGAGTTTAGACTTGCACACTTTAAAGTTTTCAAACCCCAGACTAATACAATGTAATCCAAAATTCAACATTTTTAGACGTACTAAGTATAAATAGCTAAATATTAAATATAATAATTATTACCGTTGTCTGCATCTACCTCCACTACTAAGCGCAAATAGCAAACGTAAAGACGTGAATTACGAATTGCGATACATACTTAGAAGTAATGAC
>JAQFZC010003014.1:0-20402 GCA_034695205.1 Dicyrtoma fusca
GGAAAGATTCGCGAAGTATTCATGACGTAAAGGAAACGTTACGTGAATGGAAAAAGTACAGTCTAACTCAACCTTAATACGTGTTCTTGTTTCTACTGCTAAAGATTTTTGGGGGCGTCGTTGCCCCTAACAACCCGGCTGACTGTGACTCTGACTCTGGTCGTGAGTGAGAGAGACTGGAATGTCTATGTCTGTCGTGTATACAGATATTATATTTAATGTGTTATATATCTGTCTGTCTATAGCTATAGTGCCTTTTACTTTTCCCATTTACCATTTACTACTCATACTGATATTTACCCCTTGTCTGACTTGGCTTTCGCCTTGGCTCCTCAAGTTTGTGTGTGTACGAGTGTACTGTCCTGTGCACTTATGAGTTGAGTGGGTGAGAGATGGTATGGTACGGTAAGGCATGGCATGGTAGTAGGTGGATGGTTGGATCGTTGATTCGTTGGGTTTTTATTCTCTTTCTTGCCCCTATATACATTTATTATTGGACTGCATGTGTGTAGGCAGGAGAATGCAATCCGAGAGTTCGTCGACTCGAGTTCGTATCATATGCTTTTTAGCGTACCCTTGGCATTGGCATTGAAAATGGCAGTGTTATATAATCGCTAGCTCTGCCGTGCTCTGCATAGACCAATCCATGGTAGAATGGCCATGAATTCCCGTCCCAAGTTCAACTTCCTACTTTACTTTTACTCCAAACTCTATAAGCCTTCCTTTCCTTTCCACACTTTTCTTCCCAACAATATCAACGGAATGGGCAAAGTTTGGAGGCAAAATGAAAGTAAAACTCAAGAGCCTTTCATATAGGATGGTACATAGGTAGTGCTACTTCTATGTGATATGACGGCTGGTGCACTGGTACTGGTACCGGTACCTGCACCAGCTTTCGTATGTACTGTAAGTTTCATCGTAATCGTAATCTGATTGGATTGATTTTGATTTTTTTTTGATTTTTATTTCCCCTTGGATATGACAATATGAGGAAGCACATACTTGTAAAGTTAATCCGATTCCGATTTAAGTAACTTTCTTTCTAGTGCACTCGTTTAATTTAGGTTTCCTTTGTAGGGTCGCTTGGTTTTAAAAATAAGATTTGTTTGACAAATCCTTACAATTGGATTGGATTACTGTGGCAGTGGTTGTGGTAGTATAGAAGACCACACAACAATAGTGGGAGTTGCATGAGATTTAATGAAATAAAAAAACTTAATTTTACAAACATTTAAGACAGCGCAGTGAACAACAGATGAAAGATGCTGCAAAGAAAATGATTATAAAAATGTTAAAGTTGAATGTACTGCCTTGGAACTTTGACTCATTTTTTGTTCAAGTTTCCATTTGTACGTAAGTACGTAAGTACCATTGCACTTGTAAATAATTGTAATAGTGCCACGTTCAACTTTACGTAGGGAAGTACCTACTTACATTGAACACTACCATGCTTCACACCTACCCACTTGACTAGGAGATAATGTGCAATTTAGACTTGAATGGGCGTTGATACTCATTAAACTTTAGTTAATGAATAATTGTGTACACGTTCGGAGTTAATGTTCCGTAGGATAATTAATTACTCTGTAATACTCCGTTTAGTGTATGTATACAAATAATGCATATTAAATACAGGAAATTCTCACAATTCCTATCGATGTGTGTATAGTAACATATAGCATCCCAATTAGTTTAGTATTTGTTTAAACGTTTATAGAGACAGTGTACATATACAAGTACATACCATTGCCAGCTGCCAGCTGAGCTGATGACTAAGTTAGATGTTACGTTATATTTGTATGTTTGGATAATTCACTTTAACCTCTTCTGTACACACACACAGTGAAGGAGTGAAGGACAGCAGAGGCGAACGGTTCATAATACATGTATGTATCTATCAAATGGCCATGATCCTCCTACACTTCTCATTCCCTGTCTACTGTCTACCGTCTACTTAAACGATGCATTTTCTTGTATGTTTTTGTATACACAATCACCACAACTTTTCATTTTTCATTAGTGTAACTTTATTGCACACATGTTACCTATAGAAGGAAAAGGACAGTGGGTATGAAATGAACAGAAACAGAACTGACGGCAGTTAACAGATTCTCATTTGTTCATCTCTTTCTCATTCTCATCGTTCTGAGTAAAAGTCCGTCCATGTAGAATGCGAATGTACGTACAGGACATTAAAGTCAAATCAAGTCAAGTTGGACTTAATAGAATGATATAGAATCACGGACGGCTACCCCCACCAGAGATACTGTCGGAGATACAGGCAACTTACTTTAGCTTTAGTAATGGAGATACACTATAAGCCTATAGCTACATATACCATGTACATTGAATCGGAGATTTTCAAAAGCTGTTTTGACGTGTGTGTGTCTCGTCCTCCACGTCCGGTCCTTTACACGTTGCGTGTCCAATGACTCAAATCAGAAATGAAATGTGAACTGGAGAGAAGTAGACGTGAATTATATAGTGCTTTTTTTGTGCTTTTAATATGATTTTTTTTTTCTGGAGCTGGAGCTCGTATGAGTACTGGTGTTGTTGGTGCTGGTGCTCTTGTGTGTGATTGTGTGATCTACGGAGAAAGACAGACGAATTATCTACATATTCGTCTGTCTGGTGGCTGCCTGCCTGCCTGCCTCCCTGCCTGACCAGTGTGTGATGCTTATCCGTGTGTGCGTAATCATGAGAGACTTTTATGGTCATTGGTCATGATAAGCATTAAGATTTTGAACTTTTGACATTGCCTGTTGGTGGTTTGGTGTTGGTTTCCTTTGATTTCTCATTTCGTTCAGTTTATATGGATCTAAGTAGTGAGTGTGAGTGAGTGTATACACATTGGTATCTGTATCTGCTGTAGTTTGTAGTTGAATTCAGAGTCAAATTTGAATTTGAAAGGAGCATTAAGGGGATTGAAAAAACGTTGTTGACTTTATGCATGTTGTGAGGCTTTCACGGGCCACGACTGCCTATAGTTCGTAGCTGGAACGTAAGACAAGATTAAACTGATAGATTTTTTTTTATTATCACATCATTATCGCTTTTTATTCCACATAAACCACCATTACCCTTCACTTTATCAATATGGGAGTCTGACGGGCGGGGAGACGGAGACAGGCTCATATTATGTCATTGGGATAGGGCGTAGTTATATACATATATATATATGCTACACCAATGAGCTAATGATATAATTACATATGAGTACCTATCTACTATACGGGTAATTATTAAGCATATGCATGTAGGTGCCTATACAGTTCTCCGCCAGTCAGTCAGTCATTCAGTCAGTCAGTCAGAAGAGAATTTCAGGAGAGGAAGTTTAAGGTCTGCCAATTAGTCATTCGTGTCGTTTCATGGTGACGTGAAAAATTCGGAGGGTCATTTATCAATTCGAAAGCTAAAGCTGAAGACTGTAGACGTGGAGTTTTTTCCCCAACTGCAGTACCCGGGACACACACAACACATAACACACAATCGATTCAATTCCAGTTTTACTATATAACCTATATGTATATAGGTATAGATGCTCTTATGTTGTAGGCTATTACATTATACGATTACTACTAGGATTAAAGCTCCTAGCACAACGCATGCATTTTTTGGATCGTGTGTCACATGTATGTAAGTATACGCACAAAAAGCCCAGGTTTTTTCAATTTTTTTCCCTTTCAACTGTAGATGGACGGATGCGTTCATCATCCCGACCAGCGTAGCATAGGCCATGCCAGGGAAAAGTCATGGCAGACCAAGATCAAGTGCAAGAGCCAGCCAATAAGTTATAAGTCAAGTCAAGCCACACTATTTTTGTATAGAATGAGAGTAGAAAGAGCATTAGAAAAAGAAACATGGTCGTCGTTATCGTTCTGTTGTGTTTGTGTGTTGCGGGTTGCTCTCGTTAATAGAATATCCATACCTTGGTGCCTGAGCAGATCTGTCGTGTATTTGGTAGGCATTGCATTGACGTTGATATTGATATTTATATGCGTTGCCCTGTACAGTCTTTTACTCCTGAGTCTCCAGTCTTGGTCCTTGTGGTGGTGGTGATGCGTTTCAAAAGAGAATACTCGTCGTATTGTCAATATTGAAGTTTCCAGTTTCCTCGATCTGGTTTTAGTTTTTGGTTCGGTTTGGCTGGATATAGATTATAAATGGCCTGAGGAAACAAGTTGTCAGGGCTGTTGGACAACTGAGATGAAAATTTCCGTTTGCTTGTGACTCTGTGAGTGTCGTCTGGTCGGTTCCATGTAATTCCTTCGTCCGGACGTGTTACACTCAATTCGTATGTTATCATCATCCACCTTTTGCTTGTCTTCGTCTCTCAAAGCTCCAAGGCTCAACTCTTCCTCTGTGTCTCTCGTCCAACTTCCAACTTCCAAGGAAGCCAATGCCAAAGTCAATGCCAAGGATCCAGATTGTTCCTTGAACCATCTGTTCTGGAGTTGACGGACAGGCTTGTTTTTCCCTTCGTTTTTCGAAAAAAGGTGCACGTACAAATGCAAGCTCTTTCGTCGTCGATAATGTAGAGGTTTACGGAGGAATTTCGGTGACTTGGTAGCTAATACTGTATGGTAGTAATCTACTACTGGTACTGGCACTGACACTGGCATGGGCATAGCAGATGAGAAAGGGGGAGACGCTGCCGAGGATCTTAAGAACGGAAAATGATTTCTACGCGACGGTGACGGTGACGGTGCAGTGCAGCAGTGTGCAGTGCAATCCATTTCCATTTTCCAGTTTCATTCCAAAATGCTCTTGGTTGACTCTGGCTTTGAGTGCCTAACAACTTCAAGTTACGTCCCGTTTATGTTTCGTTACAGTTCCGAGACAGAAGGACCCAAGAATAAATGACACGTCATTATGGAACCTCCAGTTGTGACTCAGTTTCAGTTTTCTGTGCCCCAAAGGCTTAACGTAGTACATACCACCAACGAGTATACATATGTAATATGTAGGTTAGATAGGTACGCGTCTTTGTACGCATTTCAAAAATGTATACCTACCCAAATAATACAGTAGAGTTATTTGAAATTTTCTAAAACTGTACAACTGGCATTGAAAATGAGTTTTTGAAAAATAAGGGGAAAACATTTTGCACTCTAATAAAGCATGTAAGTAGATAGGATTATTGTTTGGAGCTGTAACGGTGATCTGCACGTGCCTTAGTTAAATACCAGTCCATAAAGGCAATTGGATCCGAACACTATTGTTTACGCCAGGCGGTGTAAGGCAGTAGAAAGGAAATTAGTTACTTCATGTAAATTCAAGGTTCGGTGTACTTCAGTGATGATGCTCATGCTCATATAATTAGGGTCTAAAAACAGCATGGGCAGAGGCACTCACACTAGTGCATAGTGATGATATGGTTATAGCATGTAGAAAGCACATGAGGAGAGCTTATTTACATAATTATTAGAGTACTTTAGTCAATGATTGCCGTCGGGGAAGTGTAGAGAGTTTAATGTGGGGTTCAGTCTGTATTCTGTATGTATCAGTCCCCAGCGCAGGGCTAAGAAAATTGCTTGGGTTCAAATCCAGTAATGCATCTTTGCCAAAATTCGAATCTGGAATCCACATGTTTGAAAGACTGTGGTTTTTCCTACAAAACAAATCTGCCGGTGCCTGTGAGTGTTTAATAGGAAGCGTGTGCACACTAAATAAGTAAGTAAGTATCAGTGCCATTGCCAGTGCCGTGTGGATGTTTGTTGAATGTGACTCATTCATCTCGTCATCTCGTAATTTGCCATTTGCAAATGAGACTGTGTTTAAAAGTAAGTTTCGAGTAACAAGGCGTGAAGCATTCAATTTCAATGTAATGTATGTAAGCAGAGACGAAAATTTGAGCTGAGTGAACCAGAAGAGAATTTATGTGCTGATGGTCTAAAGCATGGTTATGGCTATGCTGTACACAGTATTGTAAGGGATGGCCTGAAATTCCCTCATACTCATCTCTTTCATCTTTCTCTAGTGTCTCGTTCCAAATCCCACTGTTTCAAACGGAGATTAACTTGTACTAATTATTCATAAGAATAATATGTTCGTCACATTACGTAGCTTTGCATTGCTGGGTCTCTCTCACTATTCAGATTGCTCCAGAAACTTTTCCTGTCCTTGCTACTGATATTCTCTGTTGTCATTTTCACGGTGTTGTATTATCAATGGTATCTGTACCTATGCTACACACATACATAGTTTTACATTCAAGGATTTTGGGTTGAATGCTACCTACAAATGTCTGTTGTGTCAGGGACTGTGTTGCTTTCAAATTTTGTTTGCTATCTTCCACTGAGGGATAGTGCTGTGGCTGTGGAGTTTGTATCTGTAGGACATGCATTAATTACCTACGCGGACTCAGGATTATCTCTGCAGCTGTATGTATAAGGTAGCATTGAATTTTGAATTCAGGAGCTTCCTTTTCCTATGAATAATGGTGATTGTTATTTATGATAATTACAAAAGCCACTAGCAAAAGTAAACATAAGACAAGACGATAGACTCCAAACGAGGGAAGATGGTAATGATAATGATAATTATTAAAATTTCAATGCATCGCAAATATTTGTACTGGGCAATGTTCCGCGTGTCGTAATGATCCTTATTAACTATTGTAAGGTAGCCATTGTGTATAAATTATCATATTTCCATCGATAATTATAGGTAGTAGTTATAGCCACCTATACTCAGTACATAATTATACCCCCTTTTTTGGTGCAGAACATACTGTCTACATTTTCAACAGGTGTACATCCGTCTTATTTGCGAATAAATCAGAATAAATTAGAAAATACCAGTAGTCGCTAGTTTCGAAAATAATTTTAAAATGGATGGGTAAGAATTGCCGTCTTTAAATATACATTTGAAGCTCACGTTAATTACAATTAACAAAAATGTGTGTAGCCTATTTTGCAGCTACCAATTCTTAGAACGGTAGTGACTTGACTTGATTTTGATACCCACACTGATTCGTAAATTATGAGGAAGCGTTTGATTTACTATGTGTTAGATTGCACTGTTAGTTGGTCAGTGAGATAAGAAGATGGGCACGTTGTTTATAGGTATTATGATAGAATAATATAATAATATGACATGTAGGATTGTGGAAAATGCGAGAAAAAAAAATCGATTAGAACCAGTGTCATATATTACCATTGTGTGAGTACAATGTCAAATTTATCATCATTATCTGACGGTGGTGAAGCTACAGATGCAGGCTCAGAGCCAGGAGCCAGAAGGAAAAGCAGTGCAATGTCTGCAAACGTATAGTATACCTCCATTCTGCATCGCATCAGATCGTTTTCTTTTTTCAATCGCACCGGCTCGTAGCTCGTAGTGTATTTTGTTTCTTCTGCGGAGATTACTGATAGATGCACATGGGGAGACATAAAGGAGGAAGGAAATGGCTGGAGGAGATGCCGTGCCAGTGACAGTGCCTTTGATCAGTTTATTGTGAAACGCTAAAAGCATAAAGTACACCAATCTCTTGTAATATAAGAAAATCCATTATTACTCCCACTATCTATCACCTACCGCATCCAGGGATCCTATTGCAATAAAGTTATTGCACTAGACAAGACGCATCTATCCATCCATAGGGGTCTTTCAAATATGACGTACTCTGATTGTGAGTAGAATCGGAATTTAGAAATAGGCAAATGGCCGTTTTTACACCCTTTCATTGCCATTTTGGAAAAGGTTAATATTATGTTTTGCCTTATTTTCAGAATATACTTTTCATTTTTCCTTTTTTCAAAGCCCTTTTCAAGCCCAATTCATATTTGATTGGTCCCCAGCCTTATCCATATGCACAATGCTACTACCAATACGCTACATATAGCTGTAATCTACAGTCCTTTTAACTAGTAAATAAGTTGTGCTCTAATGGGCCGGGTGGGGAAGTGTTCACT
This sequence comes from Dicyrtoma fusca, assembly GCA_034695205.1. Lineage (NCBI taxonomy): Eukaryota > Metazoa > Arthropoda > Collembola > Symphypleona > Dicyrtomidae > Dicyrtoma > Dicyrtoma fusca. The sequence continues at coordinate 7,917 of JAQFZC010003014.1, forward strand.
TCTAATTTAAGTTTTGCCAGTCAAGTTCTCCACCAGATATTTATGGCTTCTTTATTTCCGCGGAGAACGAGGAGATCGTGAAATATCTTGGGGTATATCTACATAGATACATATGCTATGCCTTCATATAGATATACTGATATAATTATCCCATTTTGTAATAAATCCGACTCCCTTGTTTCACGTTTGTTCACGTGCTTCGGTACAACTAGATGCGCCCTTCTAGCAATATCTGTAGCACTGGCCCGAGTTTTACGAGCTTGTCATTTATTGCGCTCACTATATTGTGCTCGTATTATTGGGATAGTTAACTGGGGCTGGTGCTGGTGCTGTTGGAAATGGTAATGGTGGTTCGTTGGTGTTGCAGTATCAATATCAACCCTTCTTTGTTTAGTCTTTTTGTCTCTGCCTTTTGTCTTTGTGTGTTGTGTGAAGGAGAGCAAGTAATAAACTATCTAAAAGCTGCACCCATAATCAGCCCAACTTACACCTGCTCGCGTCTTTTGCCCATTATTATTCATACACACTCTCTGTACTGGTCTCCCGTCATTGACTCCAATCATTAATGGGAAATGGGAAGGTAGGTAGTTCTGCTCTGTTGTTGTAGGGAGGGAGATGCTCTTTCGTACCGTCTTTGTGTGTGCGTGTGACCCTTATTTAAATTATCCTTGCTGTCTTCTTCCTTTTGTTCTGGTGTATCATCTGTACTGACTGATATAGCTCAAGGCTCCAAAACGTCAAGATACATAGTTCAAGCCGCGCAGTCACAGAGGCACAGTGCGTAATAATGCGTTATGTGTACACTAACAACAGACAGAATGTAAAGTCGAAAATCCCCCTAATTTACTTTATTAGACGATTCTGTGGTTGAGATGTGGAAATAATGAGTATATTTCTAGTAATAATGCTTTATAGATAGTCTACTATGCGTGTCATGGAGGGCTAATAGAAAGGAAGAAATAAATTACGGACATTCCGGTTTTGATTTGAAATTGGGAATGGAAAAGTTGAATCACGTGTGGAAACTTGACGTGATGTGCAATGCCATGCAGTTGCAAAGTGCCTGTCTAATATAATGTAGGTCGGAAACGGAATTCTCACTCTCATTCGGTCAGGTTAGGCCCTGGAGGTTTCAGTTTCACTTTGCTTCACTGCAAATTTAGTACAGCCCTGTACTTTTATTCACTACTATACCCTACACAGCACATGGAACTACAGACAGACTTTGTGTATTCTACTATGCATAAGAATGTATATTGTTTCCCTATATGCATAATTAGCATTAAACTCGTAAGTTTTTCTTGGGACTAGGAGCCTTGCAAATGTAACGTTATTTGACTTTTTGCTTGGAAATCAGCTGCAAGGCAAGTCAACATTACAATTGTTTCGAAAAAAGTGTAACAAACGTAATATTGGACTTTTCGTAATTTGCAAAAATAGATTTACACTTTTTGAAACAATGTATGACTTCAAACTTGAAAGGCCCCTTATATGTAACTTATAATTATAAGGGACTTATACTACTAGTACTTATGTAATAGGATACCTTCTAACACACGAAGGATTAGTACTGTGAGAACTTTTCCTTTGTGTCTGCTCTCTAGTACAAAAAATACCAAGGGTATAGAGTGGGAATGAAAGCATGCATGTATACTGAAAAAAAATTAAAAGTGTACGAGTTATAAAGTGAAAACTCAAAAGTAGACTGGTTTTTGGTTTCTTTATGTTCTGGACGGGATTACTGTGGAAGATAGACAAGTTAATAAATTAATTAGACGAGATGCGGGAGTAAAAACAACTAACAGGGAACGCATGGCATGGCATAGGATGGCATGTCCATTTGGCAACAGGAAAAAAAAAGTGTGCAATTCACTTCCAAAGGAACTCAACTTCTCAACCCTGAAAAAGTTACATTCAAGAGAGAAAAAAAAAGTAAAAAGCTTATATCCTCTTCATTACAGGCGCCTCTTCTTGACTGTCGTTGTATATTATAGAGTCTACTCTGAAATCCTCGTGAGTCTCCGTCTCCATGCTTCCTTCCAAAGTGCGAGTTCTTTTACGTGCCCCCACCATCTGCGTGTATAATAAACAACTATAGAGTTCACACTTTTTATCTTCCTGCAGTTTTCGACTCTTGGAATTTGGAATGCAATAAAGGTTAGCAATATAATGTGGTAATATGTAATGCAAAGGAAGAGGGAAAAGATTGGCACGTAAATTTTATGCGAGAGAAAAAAATTCTAAACTTTTTCTATCACCAACCCCAACTGTATCTCCACGGACACAATAATGCAGCCCTCGACTGAAGAAGCAACACAAGGAATTTTCTGTAGTAGAAGATACATACCTCCGCTTCATGCATAGCAGAGGCACTGGGGCCTCTCAACTATGACGTACTAGGTATTCATAGAAATGACTTTTTTGAAATGTGTAAATACCACGTTTTACACAATTTCAAAAAGACGACTTCCATTTTTCGCATTTTTTGAAAAGTTCAATCTTGTTTTCCCATTTTTTAAAGGCTACTATAACGTTTTACACTTTTTCAAAAAGTTACGCTCTTTTTAAGCTCAATTCCTATAAAGTCATATTTGCAAGGCTCCCACAAGTATGTTGTATAGCATGGCAGTTCACATGGACGTCTTCCTTTTAGTTTCGTCTTCAACATGTTGTTGCTTCATAAAAAATTCAAGCATGTCTATTACATTTTGGTAGTAAATACCACGGCAAAAAGATGTATAGATGACATACAGTTGATTGCGTGGGTCTTGAAATTTTTTTGGGGTAGTTTTTTGACTCTGACTTTGGCTTTTGGTTATGTAAAAGGAAGGCATGGTAGGTACCTATACCTACAGTAGGTACATGTACCTACCTACCTATATTTTATATTGTTGTGTATGTGTGCTTTGTACGCATTATGAACTCGTCGTGGAAGTGTGGAATGTGAATTTATATTACACTTGGATAACACAATTTAACAGCATTTGTGCGTAACCTGCCTCCCTCGTATGCATAGATAGATAGGGTTATACATCCATAGCTATAGCTATAACACGGCCATTCTGTAGCAGGCAGTAGTAGGCACTGCTACATCCTATCCTATTGCATTACGTAAGCACAAATCCATAATGCAAATAGCGAGGGAGTATTTTAACTTTTTTTTTTATTTGAGGAAAACTTATGCATAATAGAAGGAGACAAGATCAAGACCAAGAGGAAAAGAAATGAGGGAAGGATGAACATAGGGTTGCTAGTGCAAACCAACGTGGACTCTTGAGTCTTCGTCTTCGTTTTCGTCTCGAGTTTAAATTCAGAATGAAGGAACAAACACTCACGCACTTTATGTAAAATAATGTTTGAGGACATGGTGCATGTCTAAAATGCTCAGAAAGGCGTAAAAATTAAGTGGAGGAAATACGATCCATCGAGTTCTTCTTTCTGCAGGAAATTAGATGGAGAATTAAAATTGAGGGAAAAAAAAATGTGTAGCGTCCTCTCCACCAAAAAATTAGACTGTCTTTACATAGTTTATATAGCTGGGGTCTCCAGACTATATAGGCATACTGGCGTATAATATGATATGGTAATATTATTATGCCTAATGGTGCTATATCCCTTGATAATAGTATTAGAGACCATTCATAGACCTGTATCATTATCATTTACATCCAATATGTATAAAGCTACACGTCTCTTCCCTCTCATTTCCTTCTGTCCTGGGTCCCACTAGCTCTATGTACTACGGTCGACTCAGTTCTTGTTGGTAGTAACAACCCAAATGTGTGGTGTGGTGTGTGGTAGATTTTTTTATGTTTTATTATGACTTGAATTTTATGAAGCTTAGGGAATTCAAATTCAAGATTATTTACCCACATATACGACACACACAATTAGTTTGATAGAGTAGGTAAATAATCTTGTACCATACGCATGTAGATAGTATAGAGGCTTCCTTCCTTTTTTATATGGGAGCTTTTTCACTATAGGGGGAAGCATAACTGTGCATTTAGCTTCAGATTACATTTTTTAAAATTGTCTTCATATTTCATAAACTCAGGAACTTCACTTCGGCACTCAGGCTATCAACTGAGTCCATAATAAAGCTTTAGGCTGCTCGATGCTCTAATGGGCCTGCTCCTATATGTTAAGTTGCAGTATTACGTAATATAATGGGTAATACAAGTTATGGGCACATGTATACTTTTAGGTGAGGTACCATGCAATATTACTTTATCATTGACACTTACAGATAGCTTACTGTTCCTGTGTTCCCTTTGTTACTGGAAGTATCTGTTCATATGTAAAATGTACGGCGTAAAGATTAGACTCTATTTACATTTTCAATTCAATTAATCTCTCACACACACACACACTATAATGACTGGCCCCTATAGTTTTTGTCAGTGTACAGATCTAAACGACGGAGAGCTTGTGTCCTTTACTTGGTGATGCCATGGCTTTACAAGCTGCTATGTAGAAGACTTCTACGTATATTTTAATTTTGATTCTTCACGGATGTCTCAAAAATTACGCTTTTAGTCACATAGGCACCATACATAATTATTTGGACTGCAGTATTACTTATGTGGGTGCATGCTGGAGGATCTGGATAAAATTCGTATTAGTGCATAAGGATACTAGTTGTACAGGCCAATTCAAATCAATTTAAATTCAATGTTACTAGAAAAATCTGAGGGAGTTGAAGGGAGGCTAGATTTTAATCTAAATGTACAAATAAAAGGCCATTTTTATTTTTTGTAGCACCAACAAATGGGAGTTCTTTGAGCCTTGTAAATTGTAATATATAGTTGGAATTTAAACCTCGACCCCTTTTCGTTAACTGTCCATACAGTAGCACAGCGCAGCGGTACAAAAATGTTTTTTAAAAAGTCTGAATATTCCTACAGTTGCTGTTAAATACAAAATAATAGCACTTGCTGCAACTGTCTGATGCATCACATATCACACCCATTGACTGACTAACTGAATATGACTAATAGTCTATTAGTCATAAAGAGTTGACAAGTTTAGACAAATTGCAAAGAAGAATGGAGATTTTAAGATTGCGATTGCAGTGCGGATTGCTTTGTACAGGCAGTCGTGTCAAAGAAATGTAGAAGCCAGAAGCTGTTTTTTTAAAGTAAAAAACTAGTGTATGAGGAGATGATGGAAGATACATAGAACCCGTAACTGCTAAAGAATAAAAAGATGCGTCTTTGCATAATGTGCCCCGTGTCATGTCATCCTTGTGCCAAACACTAACCCTTGGCTTGACGCTCCCATTACATGTGTCATTCGGATATACATACACACTTACTGATAGGTCTTCCATCAGTTTTTTTGGGTATACATAGGCATCGCACCGTAGTAGTGTAGAATGATGATGAATTAGTCTCGTGCTTTCTGTTTGCACTCAACATTAGCATAGGAACATTGTGGATTGTAGTGCCATTGAAGTTCGTGATGAGATGATCATGTGGAAGTGTGTCTGGTGAAGCGAGCTTCATCTCTTCATTGCTTTTCTTCGTGGACTACAGACTTGGACCATATAGCTATATGTATATACTGTCGTTGCTATGCTATACCCTGTTATTTTTACCTATATTGTAATATCAATATCAATCCTTTCACTCCGTGTCAGAGTATAAGCTCTTAACAAGAAAAATGTTTACATGGTCCATGAGGATGTTTTTACATACACTATTAGGTTCGTAGAGCATCCACATCGTATAGGTACTTTTCCAGTCTTTCACTTCCTACAAGTAAGAGAAACACAGTCGAAGAAACAAGACACCTTGGTTATTGGTATGGCTATGGTCTAGACTGTTGACTGTTATAGACTATAGGTATGTACATATGTATGGTTGTACAAGTGTGTAGATAGTACAAGATACCGAAAGACAAGACAGTCAGGAAAAAAATTTCTGTCGAGATTTGTTTAGTTTCTTTCAATGTTTACTCGGATTGGCGTATGTAACATTAGTTTGTGTATCAAGCTGTAAATCGTGACTCTGTCAAACATTGTATTTTTTTTTGCAATGTGACTTGATAGCATATCGGTATCCGCATCCGTCGTCCATCGCCAGTGCAGTGTGTATACCTGTACATCATAGTATTGGAAATTGTAATAAAGCTGGCTGTAAGCCTGTAAGGAGCCTTGCAAGTGTGAAGTCATACGATTTGAGGTGGAAAATAGCTTCGAAAAAGGCAAATATGATAATTATTGATAATAACGGCCTTTTCTGAAAGGAAGCTAAACAAGATCTGTGTTTTTAAAAAAATGTAAAAACATTGAACTAGCCTTTTCAAACACTGTACTGCAGACTTGCATTTAAAGGTTTAAAGAGTGTAAAACAAGAAATTGGCCTTTTCAAAAAGAAAGCAAAACCAGACTACACTTACACCATTTAAAAAAGGCAAAACGTGATATTTTCATATTTTGAATTAGTCATTTATATCGCATCATATTTGAAAGGCCCGTAATAACTATCTCGACGCACAACACATGTAGCTAGATATAAACGATCAACCATCCCTTACGCAAATTTAATCTCTATGCGTCTGTGTATGTATTTACTGGTACGTATGTATTAGGATGTGCAAGAAATGTCCAGGAAATTAATGCCTATATGTATACACTGTGCATACAATGAACCATAAATTATTTACAAGGTGCTCTGTTTATTCAGTTATCAGGGAAATGTGGAAACATGAATGTGTTTTATCTTCTCTTCAGTGCTCAGGCAGTCAGGTGATGGAATTACTATCATAATCGTAAAACGTGGTGTACCTTGTACGAGTATGTACATATGTGTACAATGATGATCTCAAGTTCAAGCTCACTAGCTCACCAAATGCAGTGAAGCTGTACATAGTGCAATACTGCACTGATGAACACTAAACTCTACGGTACACTCTCTGTACACGTTACTCAAATGTAAAGTAAAGCAAGGTATCTAATTTATTTCCTTCAAAAGTAAACGCAAGGTGAAGTTCATTGGTAAAATAAAGTACCTTCTCTATCTGCCTAATCGTTCCTAGCTCTGTAAGTAAGATTGAGCTGAATCTAAACATTCATGATTTACTCTACTCTCATAATAATTACCTACCTACCTCCTTAGGTATACCTTTCATTGTACCTGGGGGTGTCGAAGATGTAAAATGCAGTATCTACTCTTGGAGAATAAATTTAAAGCATTATATTATTAAATATTTTCTTATGGCTCGTACCAGTAAAATTATAGCCTATTTTGCAAGCTTAACGACGGTTTTTAAGCTGGCAGCCTTGCAAATATGAGTCAATACAATTTGGGCTTAGAAACCCGGTTTAGCAGAAGGCAGACAGAGCTGGATTTAAAATTTTTGAAAAGTTGTAATACCGACATTCAGTAAGCCTGTTTCAAAAGTACAAATAATCATTTTATAGTTTTAAAAAAGCTCAAAATATTACACAAATTTACACGTTTCAAAAAGGCAGTTTCTATGACGTCATAATTGAAACCCCCTTGAAGCTATCAGTGCCAAGCTACGCCTCAGTACTTAGACCTAAAGATATTATGCAGAACCAAGCTAGACAGGTAGGTAGACTGGCAGGAAAATTAAAAGTTATCTGAGATGCATACACCTCATTAATTACATAATTGGTTGTAGCTGTTTAAAGGTTACAGCCGAGCACAGCTAAAGAGGAAAAGGGCGTTGATTGTAGACTTGTAACTTTTCAATTGCCTTTCAGATAACAGCCAGAAAAAAAATGTAGTTTGAATTTTCACATCCGTTCCTGTCTTTGAGTCCTTCGTTTTCATCATTTTAACGTCGCTCTTGCTTTCCTTCACTTGAGAAACTCCTTTGCTTTCAGATTGGTGAGGGAATTCCATGGAGAAGTGTGTATGTGTCTATCTGTGTATGAAAGAACAAACGCCTTTTGAGTTTCCATTCCTTCCCGATTTTAGAAGGCAAAGGGAACGCCAACACTATCAGTAGCGCTGCTTCAGACGTTGAGACAGTAAAGTGCTGATACATTATAAAATGAATTTGCTTTGCATTTTTAACTCGGGATCAGAGCTTTAGCAGAGCCGAGCCTAGCAGTTTTGTTTTAGCCGTCAGACTTCAGAGATGAGTTCACGCAAGAAAGAAGCTGTTTCAAAAATATGTAGAGAATCTCTTGCTACTGCTGGGGGCTGTTACTGTTGCCACCGCTGTTTTAGTTTACATATTGTTAGCTGGCACTGGCATTGAGTACCACCACCACCAGCCCTTGCACTGGATTCACTATTCAAGATCTAGTCAGACAGATTCTGGATAGGACAATGCAGTAGTAGTGAGCACCATCTCATCGGTGAAGAAGCATTTGGTACAAGGCCAGTGTTTCCTTATAATTAGTGTCAACAATCAACTTTTTACCTCCGTTTGTATAACGTGTAAATACTGCTGTAACACTTTTTCAAAAATGGTAAAATGTGCTATTTACACTTTCCAGAAATAGTAAAACTGCTATAACACCTTTTCAGAAATGGTAAAACTGCTATTACACCTTTTCAGAAACAGTAAAACTGCAATTTATACTTTGTAAATATATCGGTAAAAAGTGGATTGTTACGCCTATGTTGGACTTGTATCCCTTTGCTTCTTCACCGACGATATGTGTGTTCTCCCATTGAAAATTGCACTGAATGCTTCACTTGTTCCGTCTCGCCCTGAACATTACTCTTGTGTCTTGCCTTTGGATGGAAGCCGGAGTCCGTTCCGTTGCAGTTGCTTTCAATGCTAACTCTGGCCCTGAATTTAAGAACCAAGAAAGTATTTGTAAAGTAAAACTAAAGGGTTTTCAGGGGAAAAGTATCACAAGTACAAGTGGAAGTACAAAGTGAACGCACTATTAGCATTTATATTGTACAAAAGACACAGTGTACAGCACTACTGTACAGATGTATACATATAGTGGGGGCTACCATGAATTCTAATTTCGTATTCTTACATTGCATCAGCGATTTGCGATAACGATAGCCCATGTACCAGAGGCGTACGTCCCTACCTAAATACTTACATATTGTATCAGAGAAACTATTAAACATTTTTTTAGGGAACTTTAAAGACTTTAAGACACTTTTTTTTTCGTTTGAATAAAATCTTCAAAGCAACTCAATGTAAACTGACAGAGATGCAAGAAGACAGGCGGTAGTCTGTCTGCATATGTACATTTGTACAGATGCGGAAACGGCATTTATTTGCAATCTTCTTTTTTATTTATTTTCTTACACATCGTTTTTTTCCCGCTTTTATCTCCGTCAAGCAGTCTGTGCGTAGCAAATATGCTAATGCAATAATGATTCAAAACTTTAAAATTACATAGTATCCACTAAGGGGTTGACTTGGCTATGAATAAGAAAGGGAAACACGATACATTTCAAATTATTCAAGATCGAGAAATTGCTGACCTTTTTTGTTCCATATTTTACAAAAACTTGTATAGTGTAATTACTACTTGTGTGTGTCTAGTTTAGTTTTTATTCAAGTGCATATAGTATAGGTATACCTAGTATTATATCACACAAAAGTTTGATAACACAAAGACAGAATAATTTTATTATTCGACTTTTGATTTCCTTTAATTCTGACTTGTAGCTCACGACCATCATCTCGTCATATCACATCACACCAGATTAGGCTACAGTCAGACATAGTAGGCACACTGGGACTGGCTATCTCTTTCGAAAAGAGCATTTTGCGATTAGCGATGCCTCCGAGCACGTGTGCGTGCCTGAACAGAAAAAACATGAGTTTTAAATTGACATTGGCAAAATAAAAGGATATATAGGTAATAGTAACTATATAGTATATACCTATACAGATCCTTTGCCTATATATAAAATGGGTTGGGTATATACCTAAGAATTTAGTTTTTCTACACCTACAAATTGTAATATTAAATTACTCAATCCTGGTACATATATAAGTATAGGTATCCATGTCCGTCCGAATGCCCATATCAAGATAGACACAATTACTCTATACTTATTAGAGCTGTTAGCTGTTGAACATATAATTATTTATCTAAGCGACTGAGCGAGGAAATACATTGGCATTTATTGTTTTGTGTAGACTATTAATGCGTTATTATAATTTGTGTGATTTTTTGCCTGCGTTTCTCAAGCCATCGCATCCCTAAAAAAATGAGTATAAAAAAAACAGAAACCTTAACGAAATATCCATTTGAGTATATATGTATGTACATAGGTAGTACAGTATTAGTAGGCATTTTGCATCGATTTTTATGTACATAGGTACCTATGGACATGCGTCCTTTATCACTAATTCAATCGCAATGAACTTTTTTTTATCAGTCAGGATTGAGAATTTTTTCGAGGACGAAAATAAATGCATGAATACATGGAATGAATGTCAATTGAATCCACCCTTAATAGATAATAGCCGAGTGAGTAGCATGAGCATGAGAGCACAAAAAGTGTGTTTGTAACATACCTACTACACTATACATAGATAGCACATTTGGTGCGTATATAGTTGCGTAGAAATAACCCTTTGCATATCAGTAATAAGTACATACATACACAAGAGTCAGTCCCAGTCAGCATTTATTTAGTATAGAAAATTGAAGAGTTTAATAGCTTGAGCCAGAGACAAAAAGAGAGTATACAGGGGCGAAGGAGGGATGCGATGCCATTGTATCAAGTGTACACAGGATTCGTTTTGAATTTCAAATTTATTTTCCAGCCACACCAAACACAACCAGAACCATCAGAACCAGACCAAGAGACCTACATAATTCCACAGACAAACAAACCACCACCCGTCCAATGTATTTCCATTGAGTGCTTAAAAGCAAAAGCTATTTTGACTTTAAAGCTAAAAGTATTAAAAAAGCAACAGACAGAAACGTGAGCGTAACAGGAAAGGCACAAGGAGCACTATTGACTAGAGAGACCAAAGACCAACGTATTTTGATTTGGTTGGCTTTCCTTTCCCATTTTATCCGAATAAGCACAAGTGGATGTTTTTCATTTTTTTTTCTTCCTCTCAATTCCCATGTTTTTTAAATGGAACAAGAAAATCTAAAGAAAACACAAGTTCACAGATACAGACAAATGTGTCAGTGCTACCGATACTTATACTTTCCCATGTCTTAAAACATTATCAATTATTTCCATTGCAAGTGTACTTTAATTCTGTAATAACATGACTATGCCTGGAAATACACTTTGGTAGAGATATTAAATAGCTCTTAGTATTGTAGTTTTGTAGATTTATAGAAACAGAAAGGTTATTATACTACTGTGTTTTATTTTTTCGTTTTCAATGAAGCACACATTTGATGTTATTATATAAAAATTGAAAATGCTCATAGTCTTTTAAGTCATGTCATAACAAGAGTACAAATGGCTGTCTGATCTTTTGACTCACTGTTACTTACTGTGTTTGTTACTGACTCAGTCATGTGCCTCCTTCCCAGTTGCCCAGTATTCATTTTTTTCCATTTCGAAGGAACTCGAGGATGAATACGAATACGAAACGCATAGACGGAAAAGAAAAAAAAAGAATTGAATTGAATTGATGGGCATGTACTCGTTGTCTGTCAGAATGTTTCTGCTCGAGGTTTACGGTGAAGCTTGGAGGAAAAGTAGGTACGCAATGTCAAGACATAGGGCACAACTACTACTTCTTCATTTCTTGTAACACATCAACACACAATACAATGTTCAGTCCATTCCATTCCAATGCAATCTTCCCTATGCGTAGAGAATAGACGATGCACTATGGACACTGGCTACTAGTCGTATAGGAATAACAGATGTACATAAATCGTAGGTGACGAAGCATTGTGGGGTAAGACCAACCACACCGCTTAACCTATTCGGAACTGAGAAACCATGGAATTCATGCTTTACAAAAGTGTTTAGTCTACAAAATAACACTTTCGAAAACGTCAAAACTAGAAATTACCATTTTTAAAAAGGTAAAAACTAGTAACTTCGACTTTAAAAAAGGTCGAAACTAGAAATTCCTATTTTCAAAAAGATGTAAAACTTGTAACTAACACTTTCAAAAATGTCAAAACTAGACGTATTATCGTTTCGAAAAGCCATGGTGACATCCGAAGGCAAGCCACCCCTTAATGTCATTTTGGTGTAGGTCTCAACAATAAGCTTTAAACTTTTTTAAAAATAGCAAAACGACTGTTTACACTTTTCGAAAGCAATAAAAGGATATTAACAGCCATACAAATTTATTTGTTGAACTTACGTCAAAATGACATTTAGGGGACGTTGGACCATTGCATTGTCCCAGTGCTTTTAGGCTGGGACTGGACTGAGCCCAAAATGCTCCTTCCCCCACGATATGTGTAAACTTGGGGGAGAAAAAGCTCAGCTAGCCAAGCGAGTCTTTCCACTCTCAAGTTTAGCAACACAGAAAGCTCTTGAGTTGAGGATAATAAAAGCTCATGTGAGTGAGGAATGGACATGGACGATG
>JAQFZC010003015.1:0-20399 GCA_034695205.1 Dicyrtoma fusca
TTCCTCACCCACAGTGACTGGTTGAGTCAGGTTGTATGGACCGAATGGTCAAATCGACCCAATGAATAAATTATTATTCCATGTTTTCGAAAAGGTAAACAATTGCGCCAAAATTCAAACGGGATATGTAATGCTGTTACTATAAAAAATTATACGTATAAATTGTAAGCAATGATTTTTTTATTTTAGTCAAATCGTAAGTCAATTCTTTCATCAAATCAATCTAAAATATGTGTTTTAAAGTGGTAACTATTGGCTCATTCTTGAGCATTGCATGTGTAGAATCCAAGAATAGTGTTGACCGTGTTAGCCGTTTGTTTCACGAATGACTCCTCCAAGAAAGAAAAGTGATTACTGGACACATAGTGAAGGGACATGGGGTAGACACATAACTACATTCAAAAAGTATTTAATAAATTTATATTATTGTAGTTTGACTATTGAAATTAGTTCCTTTTTTCAAAACAATCTATACCTTTTGAAAGTAACAGACAGGAGATTCGTCAAATTCCTGAAGTACAGAATCCTTGGCCATAATAAAATGAACGTTGACGTCCAATCCCAAGCCCGGGGAAGCTTCGTATTCGTACAGAAGAATAAACGCTCTCCCGATGCAGTCCAATGTTCTTCTTACTTCCTTGCTTGGACTTGTCAAATGGATATCCAATAGGTTTTGAGCAAATGGGAGCATTTTATCCTTGTCTGTTTTTTCCAGTATTTCTAGGTACTTCTGCAAAAATAATAAAAATATGATATTGTAGTGCTAACTAAATAAAAAAGGATTAACTATTTAATTATTTTAAGAGGGAAAATTTGTCAAACAGCCCAAGAATTCAACCTTTTTCTCCTTATTGGAAAATTTCAAGACAGCCTGCAGAGCATTCAGAATAACTTCTGCTAATAGCCTCAACCGCTTTTGTTTTGCCGTATTAAGGTAGGCATCTAGAAGGATTACATTTTCCACCTGCAAAAGTTTGGTATCAATAATCAGTATTCATACACCTATTGAAAGTTATGAGATAAGTACAAGCAACACTGTCAGGAAAAATTGCTGTAAACAATATGATTCCAAGAAAATCGTCGACTTAAATAACTATTTATTTTTTAAAATTGCTACATTAAATCACATTGTTTTTTGTCTGATTAAAAGCTTAATGATTATATAAAAATTATTTCTGGTAGTAGGATGACAAAAAATTGCTTTACTTTTTCATTATGTCGGCTAGTGAGTTGGTGTGCAATTTCAAAGGCCACCACAGCTCCAAAGGAATAACCTGCCAAATTGTAAGGGCCCATGGGTTGAACAACTTTTATCTCCTGCAAAAACAATTCAACGAATTAATTTCCGGAAATTAAAGCATAGGTATTTCGGGATTGAAGGGCTTTTTACAAGAAAAGCCATTTGAAACAAACTAAAACAAAATTCAGGAAAAATGAAATTACTTGTATATAGGCTTCTGCCAATTTTTTAATTGAGGAAAGAGGCTCTTTTCCAATGTCACTATTTTGAAAGGCATAGACATTGCACTTGAGTTTGTTGGCCACGGAAAGAAGCCGGGAAGCTCTCCCGTCCCCTGCAGGAACCACAAATAAGTTCCCGGTAGCTACCTTCTCATCTTCACCAAAAACTTCTCTAAGCTGAACAAGCCCCCACTCTATACCATCCATTTTGTCCTGGAACGTGAAAAGTGTTGCATAGTGGTTCTGGACCTTCCCCTCATTTTGAATAGTTTGGCTTTGACCAGCAATTGAAAAGGTTCCATCGGCGATAGCTTTTATTTCCCGCCATTGCAAATTCCGAACCCTTTCAATGGGCAACGCTAGGTCGTAATCAAGTTCCAAACGTTGTTGCAATTCAATTCCACTCAAAGAGTCCAAGCCGAGCTCAGCCAGGGTTTTAGTTTGTATCGACTCGTCATTTACATTTTTGATGAAGCAGAGTCGGGCCACTAATTCCAGCAAACCAGCTTTGGGAGCACGTGGACCCCGATTGGTGTTTTGTGAAACCACATATGAGGCATAGCACTTGGAATGCTCAGGACTTGTCTTGCTGTGCTCAAGAATAGTGTCCAGTGATTGCATGCAGCTGGAAATTTTTTGGGGAAGAAAACCGCCAATATTTTCAAAACCAATTTTCTCAGCAACATAGCCAACATCCCCCACAATTCCCCATTGAACCGAAGCCCCGCGGAAGCCGGCCTCATTTCGGCCTTTGCATATATTTTCCATGCAGGAATTGGCCCAACCGTAGTTACTCTGCCCAACCACCCCTAGTCCAGCGTAGATGCTCGAGAAACAAACAAAGTAGTCCATGTCTGGATAGTACTGTCTTGACAGGAGGTCCAAATTATGGGTCATCGTCACTTTTGGAGAGGCCACCGCTTGGAATGTTTCAACTGTTTGATTTTCGATGAGTGCATCGCGGAGGACGAGACTGGAATTGAAAATCCCGCCAATTTTCACCCCCCGGCTTTTGTAGCTTTCCATGAACGTCGTTGCAGCGTCGAAGCAGCCTAGGTCACTTGTGTGCGTGTCAACTTGGACGCCGGCACTCGTCCAGCGTTTGATGCACAATTTTTGGTAGCCGTTGGTGACGCCGGATCTTGAGAGTAAAACTAAATGCTGGGCCCCACGTGTTATAAGCCAGTCAGCGAGTTCAAGACCAAAACCTCCCAGGCCACCCACAATCACGTAAGCCTTCTCTGGGTGGAAGTTGCTTTGGGGTATGGCCATTAATATGAGGCATAGTGACTGTTTCAGCGGAATTTGTTGACCCCCTTTTTTGGTAACAATCATTGATGTTATTTTCTTCGTTTATAGAAAGAAGAACCGTACCTGTGTGATTTCCTGTTGCCATGTACCTAAAAGTCTCTTCAACCTGATTTTGCTGGAAGACAGTTCTTTCCAAGGGCTTTACAACATCACTCTTGAGCCCCTCTTCCAAATATTGAAGAACCTTTTGTTTCCCAGGCAACCTGTTAGATATGACCGGCAACAGATCAACTGCTATAAATCCCACATTTGGCTTGAAATGGTTCATTCCTAGGGGAGTGTCCTTGTAAATGTCAAACTTTCCAAATTCAACAAAAGTTCCTCCTTCAGCAAGGCAACGGAGACTGGCAAAGAGTTTTTCGTCGGCCAAGGAATTTAAAACAAAGTCGACACCCTCGCCGTTGGTTACTTCGACAAACTGATTTTCGAAAGTGCAGTCCGTGGAGTTCCCAATGTGATCATCTTTAATGAATGGGAATAGCTTTTTCAAAATCTCCCGCTTTTCAGGCGTTCCCGTTGTGGTGAATATTTCAACATCCATGCTTCGGGCGATGTTAATGGCCGCCTGCCCAACGCCACCTGTGCCACTGTGAATCAAAACCGACTGCCCAGGCTGCATTCCCGCTCTTATTAGGAGGCTGTAGTACGCGGTGGCATACACCGTTGGAACAGTGGCAGCGTCCTCTAGCGACCAGTTTTGCGGAACATCGCAAACAATAGCTTCGTCAGGCCTAAGGTGGACAGCAGTGGCCATAGCGCCCTTAATCGTTATAGCCATCACCCTGCGACCATCGGGATCGATGCCCGTAAACGCCATTCCAAACCCATCCCCGTAATTTGCGAGGTCATCTGGAGTCAAAGGCCGTTTTCCGGTTGACATCGTGAGATCCCTGATGTTTAAACTTGCGTAGTTGACTTTATAAAGATGTTTGAGGTCCGTATTTACATTTAACGGCGATTCAATCCAGTTAAGGCTGCTGAGGTCGCCCCTTGAAAGGATGTTCACGAACGCATGCGTCACAGGTTTAGTGGGCTCGTTCAGAACTGGGCTACGCAGTTTTACGTGGCGAAAAGCGCCAAGGCGATCATTCTGGTAGACGTTTATAAGCATGTCGTTTTTTATTATGTCGGTGAGGACGGGGTCGGGCTGTTCAAAATTGAGGTTCAATTTTCCGTCTGGGTCAAATAAACAGCGAACGTTGGAACACCCTGGTTCACGCGCCAAGCACTTCGCAAGCCCAACGACACCACTTTTGGGGTCATTCTGAGAGTAGAGGTAGACCCGGGAGTTGTCCTTGGTTGTAGTCAAGATTGACTGGAGGGAGAGAAGCCAATTAAAGCTGGATTTGCTGTCAATGCAAATTCCATGAATGGTGGTTGCAGGTGATGGAAGCACCTTTAACCATGAAGCCAAAAGTTAAAGTAAAGAAAAACAAATTAGTCGTTTACAACATTTAATTGATTAAAATAGTTCTATTAAACGGTTTTGCAGGTTTGAAAAGCCTTTGCTATAAAAACGGAATCTTTCAGTATTGAAATTTATAAAAACTGAAATATTAGATATATGTTATTGCCAGAATGGCCTTTTTTAAAAGCAAAACGTTTGAAGTACGTACTCACCTTTTTTAATAGTGAGCAATTGAATTCTGTAGAAACCTTTTGAGCAACTATCTGAAGTCCCGCCTCTTTAACACAAGAATCAACTTCTGCACTGTAGGCACCACCATTCCTGACATCTCTCAGAAGAATGTATGAACTGCTCTTTAAACTCTCGGCGATCGTCTGGATCATCTTCAGGTCGTCAACAATCACTAAATCGGCAGCTCCACGCTCAGGAATTAAATCGGTAAGACTTGATTTCGAAACGAAATCAATACTTCCTGTAGCAGCATTTTCCTTAAATTCGTTTCTAAGTTTTGCAATTTCGGTCTCAGTTGACATGGTCGTTAAATTGACCTCGTGCTTGGGCTGCGCAGACAGGTAGCTTGACAGGTAGGGGCCAGCCCACTTGGACCCAGAAGTGACAATGTCATACACTAGTACTTGTTTTTGAAGGGAATTTTCTAAAACAATGTCCACGAGGGACGACAGACTCTGGTGTTCGAGGGAAGTGTCGGGGGGGGAGGGCAGAAGCGAGTTTGGGGTCAACTGTGTCCATATAAGGAGTGAACTTGTACTCGCTTACACAAAGAATTCCCTTCTGGCTCTTTCGTTGAATGACCACAGTTGACAGTTTGTAGAACTCGACGCCTGGGGCCAAGAACTTCTGTGCATGAACACGGTTTAAAACGGGAACTTCGTCAGTGCCGCAGTTCTTCATGTGATTGAGAAGTTCTTGCGGATTAATGGTGGCTGCTTGAAGTCTTACGGGGACACAAGCGCGTCGAGTTCTGCTGCCGGATATGATGCAGGCTTGCAGAACCGAGTCGAGGAAGGTTATCCAGTTGCCTTTCCACGTCACCACGCTCCTTTGTCCTAAATAATATTGTAACAAAATTTTAAAAGCAAGAAATTCTTAAGCTGGGTTGTTTGAAAAATCGAATTTATAAAGTTAGGAAAAGATCCCTAATTTAAAAACACCTGTTCAAAATTTAACATTTTAAAACAAGGTTTACTCAGAAATGTAAGATGTTTCAGAATTGCAATTTTTAGAAACACGAAGTCTCCTCTATTTGAGCGTGTCAACAAAAATTCATAAATAAAAATGTAACCCTTTTGATAAATCTTTTGCATAAACACTAATTAATTTGAAAGTGCTGCATGCATAAAGTTTTTTGGTCAATTTCTTTTCACAATCACGGTAACCGTCTCCAAACGTGTTGGCAATTTTGTAAAACATTTTTGAGAATTCTTATTTTTTAAAAACGTTTTGCTTAATAATTCTAAGAACTTAATAAAACCGTCGACAAACACTGTCGTTTGAAAACAAGTGCAATTAATCAAATCGTCAACTTGGAAAAGAATTATTCGAAAACATGGAAAATGTGGTCGCGATTTGAAGTTGCATTAAAAAATACGGCTAAGAAAACTTGCCAACCATGTCAACTTTTTTAACGCTGCGGAATTCCCCCTGGAAGTCATAGCCCCGGATCCCCATCTCCTTGTAGAAATCAGAATGATTAATTGTAAGCCCTTCCTTCTTATCTGAAGTCGCAAGTGTTTTCCATTGGACATCCACGTAGCGTTTGCCTGTTAATTGTGGTTGACTGGTGATGGTTCCCCTGACGGCAGTTACCCCGTTTTCATTGATTTCAAAACTCCCGGTTCCTTCCTGAATAACGCAGCGCAACTGAGTTGGTCTGTCGTGACTTAAAAACGTGGCACGCTTAAAGAAAACGTTTTCGAATTTCACCGGAAGTTCCTGGTAGTCAACGCCAAGAGTGGAGGCCAGTGCTTGCCACGCAAAAACTAAATAACCCGCCCCTGGGAAAACCAAGCGATCGTCCAATTTGTGGCCTTTCAGGTATTTAAAGGAAGTGTCATTTATATCAACGTTTAGGATGCCATTCAGGTATTTCTGAAAAATGCAAAATGAAATATGCATTTGTATCAAAAACTGACAATCCTTTAGGTACAGCTACTGAAACACGGATGACTCGATTTAAACGTCCGGGCAAAAATAAAGAATGTTTAGAATACGGGAATATTCACGGCAATTTTGAAAATAAATTGTTCAGGAAAACTTAAAAACATTCGCCACTTCTTTCAGTTCTGCAAATATTATACAATGCAGGTTTAAAGAAAAATGAAAAATATTTCAGGGATTTTTCATCAAAACATTTAAGAAACATTTTTTAGAACGTTTGCATATTTAATAATTTAGAATTTTAGCAGTTTCGCGGAATTTTTCGGCAGTGTGTAAACGATAGTTTCATCTCGCAGTATTTTGGCAGCACTTACCGCTGAGTTCTCTACCACGGGCACGATCCAATTGGCGTCATGCTTCCAGCCCACCAAGGAGTTGAGTGACGGGGTGCCTGCCTCCAAGGGGAACTTGGTCGCGGGGTAGAGGGCCCCAAAGTTCATGTCCACCCCCGCATTGTACATGTGTCCAAGGGAAGTGAAGAAGCTGACGAGCTTATCCTGCGCCTTAGCTGACATGGGTGACACAACGGAACAGCTGGCCGGCAGCGATGATCTCAGAATTCCGTGAAGAAGTCCTTTGGGCGCAATTTCCACGACAACTGCGTTGCTGGGCACGTGTCCCACTGCCTCGTGGAATAAAACGGGGTTCACCAAATTGTTGGCAAAGTACTCGGGCAACGGTGATTGACTGGAAGGGTCGTTCAACTCTGACTCTCTAGCCGAAGTGCTTACCCATCGTTGTGACCTTAGCCGTTGACCTTGACCTTTGATAATATCCTCCATGTACTTTAGGTAGAGCTCCACTGCTGGTAGGACCAAAAGGCTATGAGAGGCGACATTGCAGGAATTAACTGACTTGGCAAGGACCCCGTCTGCCTGAAGTTGGCGCATGAAATCGCCCATAGCTCCTTTGGGCCCGGACACTGTCACGTTGTTCGGTCCATTGTGACAGGCGAGAGTGACCTCTGGCGGACAACGCTGTTTTAAGTCAGGCATCGGCAGCTCAACCGCTGCCATTGCTCCGGGCTCTAAATTATGTAACATTTGGGCGTCCAAAATGGCTCGGCCCCGAGCATCTACGAGAAGAAGGGCTTCTTCAGCAGTCACAACGCCATCCGCGTAGGCGCACAAAGTTTCTCCAAAAGAGTGCCCAAAAAATCCCTTTGGACGCACCCCAAGGGACATCAGTGTGTCGTGTAGAGCAATCTTTAAACATATTCAAAGTAAGAAAACATTTCCGTTAATTGTGTCAGCATACTTATAGAGAATTATAATTTTTAAACAAAACTAGCATCATTAGTTGACAGTTGAATGTTGTATGAAGTTTTTATGAATTTCCGGGGTATAACGAAATCTTTCATGTTGACATTAAGACAAAGTTAAAGCAAGCTTTGTTAACGAATAATGAGGCCATTGGGCTGTCCTCAGTGAAAGACTGTATCAGCTTTGCTTGTTTGAATAAAGTTTAAATTTCTCATAACCAAGGACTGTTCCAGACCTAATAAAGGGTTATATTACCAAAACCAACTGCGTGTTTCCAACCTACTCTTTCAGAAATAAACAGTTTGAGAAACGGGCATTTGCGGAGGCGATCACTTTTTAGGAACGACTTCAGGAACATACATTTTCATAAATGACACTCAAACAAACTTATCAAAACGGCATAAGCACTAGCACTAACCGTTTTCTTTTCACCATCTTTCAGTCAGTTCAGTCTGTTCGAACAACCTGCTAATTTAATGATTGAAGAGTTGTTAATCAAACATCACTAAATATTCTTTCGGCTGAATACACCTCATAAATTCGTTTTTCGTCTGCTCTATCAATTTAGGAAATACATATAACGGAGTAGACTTGGTCAAGCTCATGAATATTGTGTTCTAAGCTAAACAGTGTTAAAAGGTACAAAGTTTCATTCAAACGTTTACAAAATGCTTTTGCCTAGCGGTTGTAAAACAATCGTAAACCCAATTGCATTAACCACCTCCAAAAAGTGTTGCTTTATAACTGATACACCCGAGTTGGTCATATGTGAAACAACACACAGTTCTAGGTTACAACACGTGTAGATAATTAACCTTAAAGTGACCAGCCTGAGTGGAATGCGGATGTAGAATTAAGAACTACCTCCGTCTTCAACAATGGCAAAGGTTACTGACTAGAGAGATCCTCAAAGAGAGTGGGAGACGGAGAGAGGAGAGAGAGCGAAATAAAGAAGGTAATAAAAGGAAGAATCTGCGAAGACCGAGCCAGACGTTAGTGGACCGGGGACGATGTCAGTCGTTAGTGGGCTGGCAGTGGCGACAGAATCAGTCGTTATTAGGCAGGAATTTGGGCCGGTAGTGAGGAATTAGAGTCGGGAATAGTCCGACGAGGGGACCAGACGAACATTGTCAGTAAGAGAATCAGCGACGGATTAAGCGATTATCAAGAACAAAGAAAGAACAATCAGCAGACAGAACGTCTCTCTCTCATCTCTCTCTCTCTCTGTGGAGGATCATTAATAATACATCTGTAACTATCATCTTCAAATTGGAAATAAAGATCTATTCCGTCTGTCTTCAACTTCTTCTCCACGGGGGCCGATTCTCATTCGGACTATAGTCTGGACACATCATGTAAGAATTATCACTCGATACCCATTTCATAACCATTTAATATCAAGGACACGGTAAAGCATAAGTCGGGACACGGATACACCGAAGATCCAACTCATTAGGAATCATTTTCAAGTTTGATCAATTTACCATGTAAGTAAATAGGGTTAGAAATGAAATCTGTTTAACAAAGGATTAAATAGGGTTAGAAATGAAATCTGTTTAACAAAGGATTAAATAGAGATAGAAGTTCAGCCAGCTTAGCAAAGGAATAAATGGAGATCAAAGAATATCAGATACAACGTAATGTGAGATATAGGCCCCAGTTCGATGCACTTCTCTCTCTCTCTCTCCATCGAGCGCTGCGGGCTATCTTGTCATTCTCTTGCATTCCAATCCCCGCATTCACTTTCACACTTTCACTGTACTCTACTGTAACTTGGATAGACTCTCCGTATCATTGTTGTTAATAAACCTACCTACTACGCTATTAAAATGGGCCCAGAATAGCAGTAGTATTTTATGGTTCTCCTCATCCTCGCATGCAAATGCAGGATTGGAGAGAACTAGGGATGGAGAGAACGGTGATCCTAAAGTGGTTCGTCTTTCTTCTCGCCTTCCCGTGCAAATGCAGGAGCGAGAAGAAAAGGTGATGTCATAACCATAAGAAGCGTTCTCAAAGTGGCCTTTTGTAAAAATAACTTCTGCGACATATTACCTGCATGACGGCGATGGAATTGAAGGCATCCCGGATATTTTGGAAGATACTTTGGTTGCTAAGCGCCAGTAAACCGTCCAAGTCTACTCCAAAATTCTTTAATGTGCTCCTTGACCTTTGCACGGACTCTTGGAAGGCGTCAATTTTCATGAGTTCTTGGCCCATGCCACTCCACTGAGAGCCCATCCCAGAGAAGACCAACCACACGGGCCTATTTTCATGGGAGTCCACGTTTGCAGTGAATGTGACTGGGCCCATTGTTTCAGCTTCTGAATAGTTTTGATTTTGTAGAATGACGCCGAATGCCCGGTAGTCATGACCGGGTATCCGTTCCTTAAAGACTTGGTGAAGGAGGGAGCGAAAATCAGGATCACTGGCTAGACTCATGGCTTTGCCAAGGTTTTCTTTGAGAGATTTTTCAGTTCGTCCAGAAAGCGCCACCAGCACTGGGAGTTGTTGGCCAGCTTGAGAAGAATTAGGGGATTGTGATTCAGTAGACATGGGGGTCGAATTGAGTTCCAAAATGGCGTGGGCATTCGTTCCTCCAATACCAAAGGAACTCACACCAACGAGCTCACCGTTGGAAATACTTGTCTTGTCTGTAACGACCTAGGGGAGGCATATTACAGCCAAAGAATTCCCAATCGTTCTCACGATTATTCTGTCTTCAGTATATCCCCAACAAATTCATAACACTTCCTACGTTTAACTTCACCAGAATTCCATCTTTGCCTTAGTTAAATATATATTTTGGAAAGTGTAAAGGAAATCGAGCAATTTGTACTTGTGATATTTTGAGCACTTATATATTTTCTTTGACTGTACTATTACCTGAACTAAACTTCCAAATAAATCTTCAGCTAGTTCGTTGGGCGTGTTAAAATGAATGGTGGGCGGGATGAGCCCTTCTTGAGCTGCCACGAGAAGCTTTGCGATGCTCACAAGGCCAGCTGCCGCTTCCGTGTGACCTATGTTGCTCTTAACGGAGCCCACTAATAGAGGTCGGGTCCTATTAGGAGCCTTGCCGTAGAAGTTTGCGAGCCCTCGAAGTTCCTGTGGGTCACCAGCCGGAGTTCCAGTCCCGTGGCCCTCCACATAAAACAACTGAGCCGGGTCAATGTTGGCTTCCGAACAGACCATCCGGTAGAGTTCTTCTTGGTTGGTGCCGGAGGGGCAAAAGATCCCTTCTTTCTTCATTCCGTCCGAACTGGTGAGAATGTGACGCACTTTGGCGTAGTTTCTCTTGGCAACGCTTTTCTTTTCCAGCAAAATCGACACGACAGCTTCACTCCGAACCAGGCCGTTCCCTGTAGATTAAAATTCGTGGGTTTTAATTATGTAAAATGATTTTTAAAATCGACTCTCTTGCGATTTTGGCTCGAAAAACTTGTGGTGCACATTCGAAACGATGTTATATATGTATATCAAAGGCGTTTCTAATGCGTTCTATCCATGCAGCTCAAGAGTTTGGTTTCGTTACCATCTTTGTCGAAGGGCTTGCAGCAGCCATTGGGTGACAGGGCGCCCAGAACCTTAAGGTCATCCAAACGGTGGGAGATCAAGTGGACGCAGGTGGCACCCACAATGGCCCGGTCCACCTTCCCAGTGCGCATGGCGTTCACGGCAGTGTCCAGGGCGAACAGACTGCTGGAACAGGCAGTGCTGAGTGTGAGGCTGCTCCCCTTGAGGTCAAAAAGGTGGGACACTTGGTTGGCCTGCATGGAAATCTCTGCCCCAAGGCTAGTGTAGCCATCGTGGGGACTCGTCCCGTGCTTCATCTTCCAGTAGGTGGCCGCGTCAGCCCCGTCACAAGCCACGAAGACCCCCGTCTTAGAGCCCCTTAGACTTGTTGGGTTTATTCCTACAAAGAGAAAAAACTGTAGTAGCTGTCACAATACAACACTAAATTTTAATGCTCTACCTGCGTCCGCAATGGCTTCGTAAGTGACTTCCATAAGGATTCTGAGTGACGGATCCATGGCCTGCGCGATCTTGTCTGACACGCCAAAGAACTCCGCATCGAATTTTTCAAGGTTGTTTATGACGCCACAACGAGGCGGCAATTTCGTTCCAACTTTAAAGCGCGTTTGTTCAGTGAGCAGGTCCTTTCCGTTGAGGAGATTCAGTTTGAATTCTTCCATGGAGTTTGATTGTGCGAAGCGACCGCTTATTCCGGAAATCACTATTTCGTCCTCTAATGGAGTCTCTGGTTTTACTTCAGTTGGGGCATTACTTTGGGATGTCCTTGTCCTTGTCCTTAGTGATGCTTCGAGATTCCGAAATAAGGCGCCCTTGTTCCTCTGCAATGCGTGATTACGTATGTACATGCTGTTAAATCCGCAAAATGAAATAAAATATTATTGATAATTATTACATGCATTTAAATACATGCACATAGTGTTTTTACCGATAGATTCTTGCGTAAAGTGTGACCTGCCACGCAGCTCCGGAAGATCATTGTAACAAATTCTTTCAAAAATCGTTTGAGAATTAACTTTTTTTTTCTTCAAAATTAAATTTAAGACTGCAACGTAATTTCTAAATTTTTTTTATTTAGTGCTCGCTCAACAACCAAACTGTAGCTTACTGCAATGGCTATTTGCTGTTATTAGCCGTAATTTTGAGCCGAGGTGGTTCATTTATTGCGTTTGCTCGTTTATCTGCTGGAGTGCAGAAATGTATGCACTTTGTCGCTCTCTATGCCTTGCATGCCGCTACTTGTTTTCCAAATCACTCTTTATGTTTGCCGCGCCTGTTCTATTGTATTTACTGGCATTGATAATAGTTGTTTGTCGCATTCAATGCATGAAATACTTGTTTCTATGAAAAGGTTCTACTTTACTACTAAATTATATTCGACACGAGAAAACAGAATTGTATGTCTTAGCTTAGCCTTGACGAGTTACGCTTCATTAATAGTTCTAACATTTATTTTTAATTAAGACCCTGTCGGGTTGCCTGAAAGGCACTCGTTAGGTCTGAGAACAAATATAGCCTCTTGGAATTCCTTAACAGTTTTGGTAAAGCACCGTCTTTCATGCATTCAATGTCACCAATATCATTCAAAAATATGGGGGAACTGTACAATACAGTAGTAGACAAGGTCAACCTAACAATAGCTATGTATTTATGTGAGGTTTATACTCAATAACTCAATCAGATAAAAATAACAGCAAAATGAGATGCTTTCTTAATTTAACAACACGATCTGGCTCCAGGTTTTATATGCCATCTAACAACAATGAATGGTTTTATTTGATTTATTCATTAATAATATAAAGCTAAAAATATTATGAATTTTTTAAGCTCGTATTAGGCTTTTTGGATTCAACTTCTGCAAATATGCCTCAGCATTCCTATAGAGAAGATCAGCTGTTAGAGGGTCACAAGGGCTGGGGTTTAAGCTATTAAACTGCTTCCTTAGGTCTTGAAATAGAGTGGTATAGGAATCTTTGA
Organism: Dicyrtoma fusca; assembly: GCA_034695205.1. Classification (NCBI taxonomy): domain Eukaryota; kingdom Metazoa; phylum Arthropoda; class Collembola; order Symphypleona; family Dicyrtomidae; genus Dicyrtoma; species Dicyrtoma fusca. The sequence continues at coordinate 13,129 of JAQFZC010003015.1, forward strand.
GGAGGTCCAACTTTAATACAAAAAAAATAGAATAATGTTCCACAAATTGCATGATCGTTTAAATTAAATAATATTAATTTTTGAAATTTTCACCTTCTTAAAGGCTTGGTAGAAGGGTGGGAGGAAAGCTTGTCTAAAGTAGTTGCCAAACTGATTGAAAAAGGTGCCCCAGTTCCCATGAACGATCCGGGTGCCCTTCTCAAGAATTGGCTTACAAAAGCAGAAATTCTCCCCGGTTGTTTTGTTGTAGCAGTGAAGCTTATTGTTTCCACAGTGAATCCAGTAAAAATTATAAGAGCAGTCTATAGAGTGTAGCCTTTCGGGATAGGCTGCAAAAAGTATGTTGACAATGTCTTGGTCCGCTAATTGAATGTTTTCCTTGTAGCTATTATAGACAGCCACGGCTTTGTCTTCAAAGTTAAACTGACGCATTTGTGTAAGGTTCATGAGCATTATCCCAGCATTAATACCTATATAAAATTAAAAATAAGTACAAACATTAAAATTAAATAAGTAATAATATTAATTAAATTTAAATTATATTTTATAAGGTTTTTATTTTTGCCCACCTGATGGACCATAAAAGGGTATTTTTTTATTTCCCTTCAAGTCAGTGTACCAGCCTCCTGAGGTGGGCTCATTGTTAGGGGCCACAGCCACCATTCTGTCACTCTTCATGTAATTGGCAAAATGCTCCCAAAATTCCGTCAGATTTGACACAACGACCAGATCCGTGTCCAGGTAGATTATGGAGTCAATGTGGGACAAAATTGACTAAAATTTGAAAGTTAATATTAGTGTTATTTGTAAATAAAAAAAAATTCAAAAATCTTTAAAATTTTTAAATTTTACCGGGAAAAAAAGCCGCTGGGTGGCACACTTTCTATACATATCCTTCCACTCTGCTTTATTAGCCACGGGGAAGCTATCGTGATGGAGCTCAAACGTAAAATCCCAGCCCAGTGCATTCACCGTCCATTTAAGCTCTAGAATCTATCAGTCGGTGCCCAACACGAAAAATTTTGAAATAATAATTTATTATTACAAAACCAAGCTTAACTATTAAAAATCAATGAAAACTAGGCTAAAAATAATCACCTCTTGAGCCACATTTTGCATAGAATCATCGTCACTGAAAATGACAGCGTGCAAAGAGGCATCCTGACTAAACATAGCCGCAGACTTTAGCATCACCATGGCTTCCTCGTGCCGCCCACCGCATGCAATGGTTGCCACGACGATTTGAGTTTTATTGAATACAGAATGTGCTCCCGCGATTTGAGTTTCAGTTTTTGAATTGGGATTGGAATGCCGCCTCGAGTCAATGCTTTTATGCACAGGCGTCATCTTAGATAGAATGGATGTCTTCGTCTTCTCGTCAATGTCACTTAGCTCCAAAATGGCGGCAAAACTATTTATAGCGGGAAATTAACAATAATTCAAAAAAAACATTTTTTTTTAATATTTCAAATTTCCCACTTACACATTAAAGTTGGTCCTTTCCGCTTCGCCACCAATTTGGTTGAAAACCTTAACGATTTTATAGCTGACATGGTTAAAGTTCTCAACAACTACGTTGTTAATCGGCTTTTTGACTTCAGCCTTTATCGGATTCTGATTTTTTTGATTTATAGTTGGACTCGGACTTTGAGCATTTATATTACTCTTCCAAGAAAAGCCGCTTAATTTAGATTGCTGTATACGGACATAGTCGACGAGTAGAAGGAAAACTAGCAGGTACAGCACGTGACGGAAATTAATGGAACGAATACCTCGCCTAATGTTTAATAGTAGTGGAAAGCCCATTATTTTCTAATTAGTTATAATTGTATTTTAACATTAAAAACAAAAACTGGTGCTCACAAGACTAGAAGCTTTAGAAGCAACCACATCGGCGTTGTAAAATGTTGCAAAATGTTCTTCCAAAACACGGTGTTCGTTAGTGGACCAAAATTGTGACGTAGTTTGACTTACGAGCTGACAGCTACCACACATTGTACGTAGACGAATAAAAAAGTACACGCAACACGCTTTGTTTTTTAATAAAGAGTAATTAATCAAAGATGTCAATTTATTGTAGATTCTACAGCTGGATTATAGGAGCCTCTATATCATCAGTGAAGAAGTATTTTGACCCAAGTCCAGCAACCCATTTATATGACCTTACACCATAATACCTCCGTACCGACGATATGTTTGAATATATGTATTTACACGAATAAAGACCTGATTTAGAGAACCTTGAGCTGAAGTGGAACAAATTGTAGGAAATAATTAATGGGGCAGATCATCGCAATCCATCGACCGACTTCAAGGCAGCTCTGCACGTGTTCTGTGTGCCGTGTACTGGTTAAGAAAGCTGCTAATGTAATGGCGGGGTTTATTTTTTTATTACGTAATTACTAATTTAACCTATTCGCAACTGCCAAACCATGGAAAGCATGCTTTACAAAAATCTATAATTCAATAAATAACCTTTTTCAAAACGGTCAAAACTAGTAAACAGTACTTTTTCAAAACGGTCAAAACTAGTAAACAACACTTTTTCAAAACGGTCAAAACTAGTAAACAACACTTTTTCAAAACGGTCAAAACTAATAAACAACCCTTTTTCAAAACGGTCAAAACTAATAAACAACACTTTTTCAAAACGGCCAAAACTAGTAAATGACACTTTTAAAAGGACAGCAAAGTAGAAATTACCGTTTTCAAATTTTCAAAACTAGAAATTCTTCTTTTTTAAAAACATTGAAAACCAAGTATATTACCGTTTTGAAGAGGTTAAAACTATTACTAATGAAAACGTACCTAACAAGGAGTTGAATAGCTATATACTATTGATAGTAAATAAATATATACATATGTATATAATATGGTATTACTATTTATTTCTAATTTAATAATAATTACTACAAATTATAAAGGAATGGGTAACTTTTTTTTTTACATGAGCGTAGCTTTAACAATATTATTTGTATCTATTTCTTTTTCCTCGTAGTACGCTGACTCTTTCCACTCCGAATACTTGAACGATTTGTTCTAGACCCTTTTGAACCAGCCGCTTTTGATTTAGCTAGTGATGTTTCACTTGAAGGAAGGTCATTGTTTTTATCACTAGAAGCCGATTCAATGGACTTTTGTTGAAGTTGATCTTGGCCTTGGGCTTGGGAAATTGAAGAGTGGAATGAAATCCCGTCCAACCTTGATCCTATAGTACCGACTGAGCCGGGCTTCTGCTTAATATTCCTTTTTATCGACGGCGGATGCGGCTTACCCGGTATTCTCTGGTCTTTGGTGGGGGGTTTAAGTCCATCCCTCGGGGGGTTGAATTTTCGGTCTGGAATTCCCTTAGCCCACCCATGGCTACCAATCAAGGGAGGCATGGGATTGGTGAGTTGTTTCAGGTCAAATTTGCGCTCTGGAATTCCCCTACTATAGCCAGGGAATGGAGTGCCAGGGGTTGGCTTGTGAGGGTCTTTACCGTCCTTGTGAATGGGCTGGGGCTTCTTTTTTGGACGTGTCAGAGTAAATGTGGGTTCGACGGGGTCACCGTCCAAAACTGTGGAGGATTTCCTTTTTGGCTTCTCATCTTGATCGACAGAGGTGGAATTTTTTGATTGTGTCCGACTTTCATTCCAATCAAACATGTGGGCTCGAATTTCAGCCAATCTCACAAGTTCCTGATGGCTAGCACACATGTGATGGATTATAGCAGCAGCCACGCAGTCACTCAGCACATTTGTCATCGTGTCCTGGTGATCTCTGGAACAGAAGGACAGATTTCAAATAATGAACAATCTGATCTGATTTTTATTTATTTTTTTTAGACTAGTCGAATCTAGTTTGGGAATCTGCTGGACTTACAATGCCAAGTCATAGACTTGGGTGTAGGCGTGGGCTTCCCCTGGGAGCTTGGCGGCCTTGAGAGTGTCGTCCAAGACTTCCTTGATGAACGTGTCGTCGTTGACGGTAGCGTGGGACACGATGACGGTATTATAGAAGATGATCTTCATCGTTTCTCCCAGGTCAAAGTTGATGCCGTGCAGCTGAGCAATGAAGTAGGTGCTCACGATATTGAGGACGGCCAGTCCGTTAAAGTTAATCATGGTGGCGATGGGGATGACGAGACGGACGACTCGGGGGTCCAGCTCTGCCACATCTTCTAAAATCCGAATGGCCAGCGGCACCACTGCAATGCTGAACAGAACAACGGACTGTACACAAACATTCCGCTTCCAACAACGGGCCACGGGAAATGAAGAGAAAATTGCAGTTGAATCTTAACTTACGTCCGGCGAGTGCCCACTGCGATGAGTAAGACGGGTATAATTTGTTTAAAAAAGCCCAAGGGTGACTTTCGAATGAAGACATAGTAGATGAAGGGTAGAAAGACGAAACCAAAGAAAGCCATTGAAAGGGTACTTGTGATAGCATAGTGCATTATACTTGGAGGGCGAAAAAAATTTGATTGCGCGAACAAAATTTCTGCAGTCAGGGTAGAACAGACTCCGATGGGTGACAGCCTCAAAAATTTTTAGAACAAAATAAATATTTGGTCCCCACATAAACGAAAAAAAACAATGCTGGTTCTATCCATTAAAAAGTTTTTCTTATTTTTCCTTTTTTTAATTGCTCACCACAGAATCCAATTGCCCATGATGAGTGTGCATTCGGATAGACTGGTAAAAAAGTTAAGGACGGGTCGTCCGGAAACCCCCGCCAGAACGGCTGCAACAGCCAAACAAATACTGAAAGTAATTAAGCCGTGGATATTGGCCTTGTGTTTTTGTTTCGTGTGAATGTAAAAATCTTGGAGAGTCCGGGATCCTTCCGTCTCATTGCTACTGCGAGCGAGCCAGAAAGTACAGTCCTTGTAGCTCTTGTAAGCTTTGTCGATGGGGTCAGCTATGTTGACCTCCGTCACGTACTGGAAATTTACATTTAGGTTAGACAACTTGGACGCCAGCTGTACAAATATATATTCGTAGTGGCTCACAGTATGCAAGAAACCATCCATAAGTTCCACGGGCAGGAAAATTCGGAAAAAGTCCAAGAAATAGTCTTCAGCAAGCTCACAGCTGTCGGCTATGAATGTTTGTCCACATGTGGGTTGACCTGGGGTCATGGGTCGTTTTTTGTTCCTGTAGTACTGGTCATCGTCCCACCAGTTACCGGAGTAGTCCTTTGCATAGCAGGGATGATTATCTTCCGTACAAGTGGCCTCTCCGTATGGATAAGAAGGATCATTCGCTGGGTATCTGTATTTTTTAAAGGGTCATCAGATTTGACAAAGAAACGTCTTTCACACGAAAAGAGGCTCAAAACTGTGTGTTTACCTTGTAAAGCAGATGTCGGGAATGGGTCGATCCTCAGGGTATCCGGGGTTGCCCAGGATTGCACCGACTACCCCAGTGATGGATGCCATGATGGTCAACACGTTAAATAGGAGGAAGGTTCTCCAGATGATGTATTGAATCATGAGTTTGTCCATGGAGCCAATGGCAGCAATGACGGAGGAGCAAGCGATGGGTATAGACAGGACGATTATGGCATTGCTGAAGATTTCTCCGGGTAAAAAGAGGTAAGAGATCCGGGTGGGGGTCCAAAAGGCGGGGTCCACGAAAGGAGCCTTTCGGAGCGTGTGTCCAAGGACGGTTCCAAGGAATGTTCCAATCACAACAAGGATAGCGAGGATGTAGCGACTTAAAAAGGTGTCCAACTTTGCTGCTGCTGTGCTAGCAGTACTTTCATGCTCATGCTGAGTTTTGATGGAAAGGTAGCTAAACGTAGGGGAAGCTTTCCGGGGGACCGAATCTCCCATCTTTGTCCAGTCTTAATTTATTTTTACAATTAAAACCCACAAAAATAAGTTTTTCTAATATTTTCTATTCTCCACCAAAGTATATTCGAAGGGTAACCATAAATATACAGCACAGCAAATAGTGCCGGTTATTTAATATACTGGAAAGGACACTAGAATAAAATCAAATCTAATTTAAGTTCAATAATCAACTATCAATTAAATAATTAAACATTGAATATTATTGAAATTGTAATTGTTTCTTTCCTCTGCCATTATTGCTGTAGTGTGTTCTGTCGTTCTGTTCTGTGTTCTTTCTTGTATACAACTAAAACCTTATTGTTACTTTGCTTTGCAATGCTGTATAATAAAATTATCATTAATAATACTACTGATTAAAATTTTGTTTTTATTTATTATAATGGAAATTCTTTTTAAGAAAATAATTATAATTTATTAATAATAATCACTGGAATAATCTTTACAGGCGCTTTTTATTTTTGAGCTTAATCTGTTTAATGATGTACGTCATTCAATAATAATCATGAACAGCCATGTGTTCAATTAAAACAAAAGTATGGTTACCCCTATAAACAAACATTATATATGTACATACGACCAAATCTAACACCCAAAGATCCAATTCACCACACCACCACTACCACTTTTTATAGACAACATAAGACAGGCAACAAAGTAATAAAATTTGATGAGTTGGTAAAAATAATATATTAATTAATGTATACAAATAATGCATTATTATTTAATTTTTCCTGCAAAGCGATGCAATGCTCTACTCAGTGACTCTAACTGCCTTTCGTGGTTGCTTTCCTGCTTAATTTCGTCGACCGATGACGTCCACCTTTTTCTTTAGAAGGAGCGTCGGATCTTTTCGTAATTAATCCGATTTAATTTTGAAGCTCATCCCTCGTCCTTGGAGGGCTGGACGGTGGACGTGGACGACGAACAGATTTTTTTAACTTGTGCCTACTGCGTTTCGGACTCTGATTCTTGAGGCTCTGTTTCTCAGGAATGAGAAAGGTTGCTTTCAATGTGTCTTGTCTTCTTTACTTTTGGAAAAATCGTTCATGTTTTATCTTATGGCTCCAGCTTCAACACATCTTCCAGCGTCTGTATCGTCAGTGCGATCACGGCTACACTGCGTTCTCAAAAAGAGTCAAATTCTGCACCAAGGCTGGCCAATTTTTTTGCTAGTCTAGTCTAGTCATTTATTTTTTAAGCATCCACTAGTCTAGTCTAGTCTAGTCAACACAAAAACCTACCCTAGTCTAGTATAGTCAACCAGTTGCCTATCCCTTAATATGGGGAAAATCGCGGCTAGTCTAGTCTAGTCATTTTGCTCGAAGGCTGTTGCTAGTCTAGTCTAGTCACGATTTTTCCACCCTTGGCTAGTCTAGTCTAGTCAAACCGGCCAAAAAAGCTCAATAGTCTAGTCTAGTCGCTAGTCCGC